>CM035160.1:3202436-3348082 GCA_020205615.1 Panax quinquefolius | reverse complement strand
AAGTGAATTTGTTAAGCATTAAAAGATTGTTTTTGGGTAATGTTTCTTGTAAAATTTTAAAAAGTTACATCTACTATATGTTTTATATAATATAACAAGTATGTACAATAGAAAAATAAATAAATGAGATTGCCTAAGAAAACACCTAGTCCACCTAGCGAAGCACATAGGCACTGCCTAGGCGGCCTTGGCGCTAGGCGCCTCCTCCTCCGCCGCCTAGGTCCGCCTAACGATTTTTAGAACACTGGGTTGCTTGCTTGGATATGCTTATTACATTGTTCATTACAGTGTTGTTTCACTATGAGAATCTATAATTGGTGTGTGGATAGAGCCTTGTGCAGGCCAGCATGTTTCTAAATTTAGAAATAGGATTTTGAATATATACTAGTAGCATTTCATGATATTTTTCTTAGAGTCCAAGTTTGGGAAACCTATAAAAAGTAAATTTCATTACAGTGATAAGAGATTCTTCCTGGATTATTGAGTGGCTTTGAATGCTTCAAATTCTTAAAAATTGGCTGTTTTGAGTCGTTTGATGGTCTAAGCTCTTTACCTCACAAGAGGCTTTGTGGTATTATTACTGGTAGTTGTGTGAACCTTACTGTTTTGGAACATTGATCTAATTGTTTACTTTTTTAATCATATCACCTGTCAACGTCATTTGACATTAACTAAGCTTGCATGCAAATGAGTGTTACTTTCTGGTTACTCTAAATATTAGGCATAATTGGATTTGATTGGTATCCATGTTTTTCACATGTTTTATGTTGAAATATAGTATTGTTACATACCATAATAATTTATTTTTTGATAAATGATTTTTGTTATTTGATGTTATTAAACCATTCCTATTTTAGTTAGGGACCTTGGTAGGCATGCAAACTTTGGTTACTGATGCTTTGAACATTAATTTTTCTTTGGTTATCTAGCTGAAACTGTCATATACAGAATATTCTACGTCAATAGATCTGGAAATGGCCATCTCACTCTCAGGGAGCTCAGACATGGAAATCTGATTGCTGCGATGCAGCATGCAGATGATGAAGAGGACATTAACAAAGTTCTACGGTAGATACATAAGTGTTGCTCTTTTCATGATTTGGTTTGGTCACGGTCTCTTCTTATAGAAGTATACTTTCTAATTTAAATATTATATTCATAGTCTATTCAGTCAATTCTGGTATTTCAACCTGCTCTATTACCCATTTTTGGAAATCTCAACAATTCTTTTGGGTAATTACACCAAGTTTTCTTAGTACTGAAACCTAGTATTTTTTACCAATGTTTCTCTTTGAGCTGAACAAATTCTATTGATGTTCTTATTCGGATTTTCAAATAAGACATTCATTAAGCTGCAAACCTGCAATCACCTCCTTTATCTGTGTTACATCAATTGCGAAATGGTCAAGTGTGTGTAGTCCACCTGAATTTAAGCATATACATTACTTGTGTTTTCAATTTAAATCGTAGGTACTTTTCATATGAACACTTCTACGTCATATATTGCAAGTTTTGGGAACTGGATACAGACCATGATTTCTTGATAGACAAGGAGAATCTCATCAAATATGGTAATCATGCACTTACCTACAGGATTGTTGTCCGAATATTTTCACAGGTTGTTTTCTCATATGATGTTTTACATTTAAATCAAGTCAATTCAACTTGTTGGGAGTGGAGGAAACATGTACTGAAATTTTAATGCATTTATGTTTATGCTATATTTACGCAGGTTCCGAGGAAGTTTACTAGCAATATTGAAGGGAAGATGGGGTATGAAGATTTTGTCTATTTCATGCTAGCAGAAGAGGATAAATCATCTGAGCCGAGTCTTGAGTATTGGTATATTCCCTTCCTTATGTGCTACAATCTGTTGTTGATAGAGTGATACTTTAAGAAGCCTATGACTAAAGTTTAGCAAAATAGTGGTGGTGAAGGAGTTATGATAAGGAAAAAAAGTTGGGATAGTAATTTGTTGGTACAAGCTCTTTCTTATCCTGTGGCAAACTGACATAACTAGAAATAAACTGTTTTTACATATTAATATAAGCACATTCTTTCTCTTGTCAAATACTTGGGACAGTGCAACCTTTTCTTTGACAGTTGATAGCAATTGTCATCTTCATTTTTGGTACCTAGAATGCTTGGGGATTAGGGCTTAAATGTGGTGAGTTAGTGGCAGTAAAGTGCTTAAAGTCGGATACTATCTCTAAAAATGAAGGTGCTTAAAATAGGACAAAGAATTTGAATGATAGTTGGATTGTTGAATGGTTGGGTTACAACTTTAAGCTCTTAGAAAATTATGAATATCTTTTCTGTAACTATCTAAAGCGTTAAAATTACAACTGTATTAGAACATCAGATTCGTTTTGAAATGAAAGGAGTAAACAAGAAACGAGGAAGGGCAGCGCCTAGTCTATAAGTTTTGCTTGGGGTGTACTCTCATATTAATCAAGAAGTTCTTTAAGCATTTGATATAAAATGTCCTGATAGATACATGTTATCAGGTTAAGATTCGTATTAGAAATTTGTATTTTCCATTTTTCTAGTTTAATAGGATTCTCATCCTCCATTTATCATTTTATAATCTTTATATTAGATAATAAATCTTCTCTTTCTATTTAGAGTATTTCACAAATAAAAATAACGACAGTCAGTCAGTTAGCCTGGTTGGTTCCTGGCAATTTAGGATGGTGATGAGAGTTGCAGTAGTGTTGGCCAAAGTGACAACTCACCAAAGCCATCACTTAATTTGATAAAATAACTACCCTTGTGATACTTTAATTATCACGTCTCCCTACTCTTTGGAGTTGACGTGCTTACATTAGTGGGACATGTTTCCAGAAAATCATGTTAATTGCAGCTGTTTTTCTTCTTCTTAAATTGGGCATCTCTTCGACAAGCATGCCAAGGTTACTACAACTGAAGTGATAAACTGGATTTACATCCCCAAATTTCTTTAGATGATGCATTTTAACTGTTTGACAGAGTACTTTTATTATTTTATAGCATCCTTCCTTTTTTTCATCTAAATTTGGCCCCTTAACTTGTTGAGCCCTCAGGTGTATTCTGTAGCTTTGTATTAGGATAAGGCTTAAGCGGTGAGCTTTTTTGTGCACCATAGTTTCATACTTTTGTTATATTTTTACTATTGCACGACTAATTATATAAACTATGATTTTCAGGTTCAAGTGCATAGATTTGGATGGAAATGGGTTTCTCACAAGAAATGAGATGCAGTTCTTTTATGAGGAACAGGTGCATCGGATGGAATGCATGGCCCAAGAACCTATTCTCTTTGAGGATATATTGTGTCAAATTGTGGATATGATTTCACCAGAGGTCACAACTTGCTCCTAAATTATTATAGTAAAGACATAAGACTGTCAATGACACTATTTTTATTGCAGAGGGAAGACTACATCACAATACGTAACTTTAAAGAATGCAAGCTATCAGGAAATGTTTTTAACATTCTTTTCAATCTAGATAAGTTTATGGCTTTTGAAACTCGGGATCCATTTCTAATTCGTCAGGTACATTCAACATCTTAAAACTCTAGATATTGCGTGACCATAATGGTATATTTTCTGCCATTTGTGTTGCTACAGGAACGTGAGGATCCAACTTTGACAGAGTGGGATCGTTTTGCACATAGAGAATATATTAGGTTATCAATGGAAGAAGATGGTGGATCAAATGGAAGTGCAGAAGTTTGGGACGAATCACTAGAGGCACCTTTTTAAGTTCAATGAGGTGAGTCTAATATGAAAGCTTGATATGCGGCGAGTTTAATATGAGAGGTGACATAATATATATATGGTCCTTTACATAAGTATACAAGTATTAGAAAGATATTACAATAATAGTGCTGTACACTATTAATTAATTATATTAATAGTGCGATAATATAAATTAATATCAATAGTAGTGCGATCCTACGTCATATAAACCAAATCAATCTGAAATACAAACACCTTAATTTAAGGAGAAAACTACTCCACTATTCCGTGTCGATTTACATACTAAAAAAACATTCAAAAATCAGCGAAAAAAAGCGAATGCTCCATTTCGGACCAAATCAAAAAGCCTACGGATAATCATCATCTTGACTAATTGATCATCTTGAAGATAAGATCATCGATCGATAAAAAACGAAGCATTCATATGAAGAATCCTAATTGAAAGCGGAAAAGCAGTGTCGAATCGGCGTACGGCGTACCAAAAGGCCGTCGGAGGTTTAGGCGAAAGAAGATATATAAACAAAGATTGAAAACCGAATCTGGATCTTTGAATACAAAAAGTGCGAATCGGTTAATATATATAAATTGAAATCATGTTTTGTTACCTCTGAATTCAACTTAGGAAATATTTATAACAAAAAATATTTGTTGTTCACTACTGATTTTGATCTGGCATACAAAGTTTTGGGACATTCAATATAAAGATTTGTTTACCTTGTTTTAAGTGTTCAAAATATCGACATTATAATTTGTGTTTTTGGATATGGAAGCAATGAAAACATTAATTTACAATAAAAAAGATACGATATCTTATAATTTGGTTCTTGAATAATGTTAGTTTGGTAACCAATTAAATAGTTTTTGTAATTTGGTGGCCAAATACTATTGGTTATAAATGCGAATTTGAAAACATTTATATAAAACTTTGGCAACATTATTATAAATATTTGGATTCCTTGTTTTTAGTGTTTAATATTTATTATTTCAT
This sequence comes from Panax quinquefolius, assembly GCA_020205615.1. Lineage (NCBI taxonomy): Eukaryota > Viridiplantae > Streptophyta > Magnoliopsida > Apiales > Araliaceae > Panax > Panax quinquefolius. Next base: position 3,343,351 of record CM035160.1, on the reverse strand, counting down.
TTTGAGGGACATTATAATTTGTGTTTTGCTTTCGTGGAAGTAATTAAAACATTAATTTGATAACAAAAATACCAATAACTTATAATTTGGTTCTTGAATAATGTTAAATTAGTAGCAAGAGTAGATAACTTTTGTAATATCGATTATCTGAAATACTATTGGTTACAAATGCCAATTTTGGAGTCATTTGTATAACAATTTGGCCACATTCATATAAAAATATTTAGATTCCTTGTTTTAGTGATTAATATTTGGTATTTCATTTTCAAGGACATTATAATTTGTGTTTTGGATATGGAAGCAATGAAAACATTACTTTACATTACAAAAGAAACCAATAACTTATATTTTGATTCTTGAATAATGTTAGTTTGGTAACCAATTAAATAGTTTTTTTAATTTGATGGCAAAAACTATTGATTTACAAATGCGATTTTGGAGTCATTTGTATTACAATTTAATACATTCATATAAAAATATTTAGATTCCTTGTTTTTAGTGTTTAATATTTGGTATTTCATTTTCAGGGCACATTATAATTTGTGTTTTGGATATGGAAGCAATGAAAACATTACTTCTGATTACAAATATACTAATAACCTATATTTTGGTTACTAAATAATGTTAAATTAGTAGCAAGAGTAAATAACTTTTTTAATTTCGGTGGCCAAATACTATTGGTTACAAATGCCAATTTTGGAGTCATTTGTATAACAATTTGGCCACATTCATATAAAAAATTTAGATTCCTTGTTTTTTTAGTGTTTAATATTTGGTATTTCATTTTCGGGCACATTATAATTTGTGTTTTGGATATGGAAGCAATGAAAACATTACTTTCTGATTACAAATATACTAATAACCTATATTTTGTTCTTGAATAATGTTAAATTAGTAGCAAGAGTAAATAACTTTTGTAATTTGATTAGCCAAATACTATTGGTTACAAATGCGATTTTGGAGTCATTTATACAACAATTTGGCCACATTCATATAAAAATATTTGGATTTCTTGTTTTTAGTGTTTAATATTTGGTATTACATTTTCAGGGACATTATAATTTGTGTTTTGGATATGGAATGAATGAAAACATTACTTCACAATAACAGACATACAAATAACGTATCTCTTGGTTACTGAATAATGTTAATTTGGTAACTTGATAAAATAGTTTTTTTAATTTGATGTCGAATACTATTTATTTACAAATCATAATTTGTAAGCATTTATATCAAAATTTGGCAACCTTCATATAAATATTTGGATTACTTTTTTTAGTGTTTAATATATAGTATTTCATCTTAAGGGCATTTTAAATTGTGATTTGTTTATAAACAAAAGCTGAAAGCGATCGATGCGTAATAATTGATACTAAATACGTCTACTTTGGTTTACTTAATAAAGTTGCTTTAGTATCTTAATAGTGTATATAATTATATAAGTTACAAAATAGTTTGAGAAATAGTAACATTCATAATTTCATTACTGCATACCAAATATTTGGAAACATTCATATAAAGATTTGGATACTAATTACATTATTGTGTGAATATTCTTTGTTTGATATTCAGACCATGGATATGCTTCGATTGTAGTTTACTTCAATGGGCGTTGGATAGATAGTAGCCCGATATCAAAATTTGAAATTCTGAAACTCTTAGCCCCTTCAAATTGTTCATTCACGAAATGCACAACATGATATATACGGCATTAAATCTAGACTACGGAGACAATGAAATTGGCAATCAAATTTCGGATGAAAGAAGCAACATTCCTCCAATCGAGGTGACAAATGAAAGCAACCTTAAGATTACATATGGAAGTGCATAGAAGATCGGATGATCATGTCAAATTTCCACTAATTATAGATTATGAACACATCATTGGAGGGACTACTGAAACTTACGTAACGTGATAAATGAAGAAGAATATATAGTTCAAGAAGCGCTGATGAGATTGACACGGTGGAATTACGAATTTGTTTCTTTGGCAACCTGAAGACCAAAATGAATCACAATATGTTGAAGCGGTTGGCAATTGAAGTAATTGACAAGCGAAGGTCGAAACCGAACATATCAAACAACTGCGATCTGATCTGATGTGATGAGGTCATTTCGGATCGAAATAAGTTTGAAGTCAAAATACATCAAACTTACGTAAACAAGAAAATCCTTTCACAAGCAATAAGGTTACATTCCATAAGTGAAAAGCAAAGCGAACACCTGAGGTTGAAAGAACAAGTGGTGAGATTTTGTTACGGTATGCCTGAGACAATGGAAATTGCAAGTGAAAACTAAGAGCATCAAAGTTTGGGAAAACAACTATGTTCAAGTAAGAGAATTTAATGATGTACACACTTGTTAAATCAAACATATTGCTTGGAGATCACGAACAAACAAAGCGGTGAGATGGTTAGTGAGTGCATTAAGCATAAACTAACTAACTTCAAAAAAATTTACACACAGCCAGACATTGTGGAAGACATGATGATGAATTATAACGTGTCCATCTCTACCAAAAAAGCATGGAGATCGAAGGAAAAAGCAATGCAAAAAGTAAGAGAGAAATCCACACGACTACACTCACGATCCTTGGTTTGCACATGTTTGCAAAAAACTAATCCGGTGTAGCATTGCAAACTATTTATTAAATGTTTGACTATTTTGGTTACTCAAAGTAAGAAGTTTAGACACTTACAAATACATATATAGCTACTACCTATTTTAATTGAATAAAACTAAATCGATTTTTGCGGAAAAAAACAAATATATACATGAATTGAAACTATTAAACATCATTTTAGATACCATCTAAACACTATAAAGACATAAAAATATAAGTTATTATAAAGCAAAAGTAATACACATAGTAATCATATCTACAAATCTGACAATAATTATTGCATATAATTACATTAACCTTACTTTAAAATTCATTTCGGGATCCATCACATCATTGGAGTTGGAAAAAAATGGTAAACTTCAAATATCTCTTCTTCCCATGATAGGAGCATCCATCGAAGCATGGCAACATTGTTTCCCAATCATTGTAGTTGATGGGACATTCATCTGATCGAACTACGAGGGGTGCTCATCTGGAATTTGCATTGCATGAAAATGCACGTGAATCTGACGAGGAACATCATCTGGAATGCTTTTGCGATTGTTGTGATGAAAATGAATCATCATGGAGATGGTTTTCATCGATTTGAGAAATGCTTGTGGTGTTAGAGAAGGACGATTGCATCGTTTGAGATGGGGAACATGAAAGCAATTATCAAGGGACTTAACTATGTGTTCCACGATGTCATGCACGGTTCATGCACTACCATATTACGAAAAATATTAAAAATAGATTCAAAAGAAAGGAGAAGATATAAAAAAAGCATCTGTTGCCTGACTTGTAGGGCTTACACTATAGAAGAATTCAACATACATATATGGTTGAACTTGATGCGATTGATAATAGAATAAGAACATATACGGAGGAAGAAGTTAAGCTAGAAAAGTGCACGAAATTTGCGTGGGCTATAGCGGTATTCAACAATGACTTGAAACACGTGAGTCATTAACCATGCAATCGAGGAATTAGAGATCTTCGATTCGTCGATGATTGAATGCCTACGTTGTATGGTTCAAAGGTGGTATTTCACAAACAAGCGATCAATGAATATCAACATTCACAAATCTATCCACGACGGTGAGAGAAAGATTGCAAGATAATATCAACGAGTCGAAAAACTTAAGGTCGACCGTAAAGCCCATAAATTATTCTTGCACATTTTGGAAAAAAAATATCATTAACAATTATATGAAACCACATATATGAATTATTGGTTACCAAAATAAAACGTAAAAGTCTTAACAATACATATAACTTTAATTATTCTATATATTTTTTTTTAAAAATAATTATTATCATCTAACTAAACTATTAAAATTTGTTGTAGGTTGAGACATCGACCTGAGTGATTTTCTTGTTTATGATGTCACAAACAATTTATCGTGGATATGGGAAAAAAGACATACACGTCAGTAAATTTCAATACCATGAAATGCCTTGCTCACCTTCTGCTGCTTCTTTATTATTAGCAAAGCGGAATATGAAATATTATTATGATTTTTGCTCAAAATATATTCAAAAAAAACTTTGATGGACACGTATTAAACACATGCATGCCGTTGGGACGACAAAGAGAATTGGAATGTTCGAGACGAGATTAAAACATATGTGTCAAACCACCAATCTGAAGAAGACCAATTTGGGCGACCAAAATTGGAAGAATACAAACGTGTATGCGAAAATACCATTCGAGAATAAATGCGAGCGATGCAAACAAAAGGACCTGACAAAAAACATGCGATAATCCACAAATTTTGGAGTAAAAAGCGTTGTAATATATTTCATTTTAACGAAAAAATTTATATGAGACTCATTGATGATTCTTGAGGTTGCTCGATATACATTCATATTGTAATCATTTTATTGATTAAATAAATAAAAATTTATATTACCTGATATTGAAATATGTTTATTTTTCATTAATTTCTTTTTAACAATAAGTAATTATATCTTAAAATCAACAAATGTATATTATAATTATTGATGTATATTTTATTTACTACTAAAAAACTACAATTACACACATAAATGCAATTTTGGATACCAAGTGTAAAATGAAAAAAATTTGCAAGTACCAACAATTTAATTAATAGATTAATTTTAATTAATATAACTATTTGGTAAACCACAAAAAGCTGTTTATTATAATAGATACACAAAATGAAATTATGGCTCTTATCATACCATGTTAAAAACTATAAAAGTACTATTTGGTTACTATCTAAAACTAAAATAGATACACATAAATGAAATTTTGGATCTTAACAGCACCCATGTTAAAAAACTATAAAATTACTAAAATTAATTAATAGAGTATTTTTAAATTAATATAAATGTTTCATAAACCTCAAATACTGTTTATTATAAACAATATATGTTGTTAGTGAACCATCACTACCATAACAAATGAAAAAAAAACATAAAATAGTGTGTAAAATGTGATATAGTTTCTGTTATATTGATTACCCTTTTTAAAATGTTTTTATTCTAATTAATATCTTTAAAAAAACAGTAGTTCTAATTACAAATAAAATAAAATATTCTTGACATATTTATGTATATTTTGGTTACTATTTAAAACTAAAATAGTTACACATAAAATGAAATGTTGGCTACCAATTGTACCGTATTAAAAAAATAAAATTACATAAAATAATTATCCATACTAATTCCCTAAACATTTTAGGTTGACACATATTCAATTCTATTCATTTTTATTTGTTGGGGAAGTAGACCCGACTTAGGTCTCTGTTTTACTATTCAAGTGCATAAGTGAAACATTGATTAGGTTTACATTTAGCTTTTCCTCCACTTCCACATTGTTGTCATTTACTTGTTTGGTTTTGAACCCACTAACCTTTGTACACATGATTACGATAAATGGAAACTCTCTTTACGATTTAGTGCCCTTTGCCCTTTTACGATTAAATGTTGTTTTTTTGCAAGCGAAACTCACTTTAAAACATTAGAAATGCTAACAAAAAATAAATTTATATGGGTTGACAACTATATCTCATTGTCATTAGTTTGAATACATTACATGTACAACAACATTAATAATGTTTTAATGTTTTTTACAATATATTATCCATACTAATTGATACCAATACCAATTCAAATAGATAACATCATATCAACATTTAGAAACCAATATATGATAAATAAAATGTTAACGATAATAAAGTACAAAAATTAAATAAAAACAAAAACAACAATGTGTGAGCCAACAAAACATACTCATACTTCCACTAGTAAAAATTAATACATCATTCAACCATCATAATAATTACAAAACATTCCACACAAATAACCACGTCAAATCGAATAATTACAACGAAATTTCCTGAACAATAACCATATCAAGATTCATAATCATACTAGTCTTGATGGCTAATCTTCACGGATATTACGAGTCGATTCATATCCAACTAAATGTTTGTTCCTTGCATGATTAAACAAGTTGACACATAGCTTCCTACGGTATTGAAAGTATCGAAAATGGTTTTGGCATTTGGATATCATCGATGAATGAAATGTCTTAAAAAAACAAATGGTAAACATTCATGATCGATATTGAAAAAAAATAAATATATAACCTGAAATCAAAAGCAGACTTCATTATATATACTGGCCCGAACAAATATAAGTAATTGAAACTTACCCTTGATTTGTTCCTAATACCCTCTGCAAATTCTAGCTCGATGATATCATATTCTCCTTTGTTGCGGTATGGAACACTATTGAAATCAATATCACATTCTATTCTTCCAAAACCATGACTAGACAAAATTATGGGAGAATAAAGATGTACGGCTTACACATCCATAATATTTGTCGCATAACATTCTATCTGTTGAAGAAATTATAAACCACAAATACTCTGCGATGCACGTCGAAACCTGGCGAGGAACCAATGACGGTGGCGACATATGAATGGGAAACATAACAAAATCGGCGTTAACCCGAGGGTGTGTTGACTTCCATAAGATACCCATGAATGTACTCGGCTATATCACGAGTCCAACAACGATTTCTTATCACAATTTCTATTACAATATTTCCCAAATAAATTGGTCGACTTGATATGGAACCAACAATCGGTTGTTGTAACCCTTATTTGAATTTGGTTGAGTGCTTAGCCACTTCTGAATGTAATACTGAGCATATGTTGATGTCTTTGAACAAAATTAAAAACAAAATAACAATCGAGAGTTAAACAAAGGAAAATAAAAATAATAATGTAACATAATAGTTTCGATAAATATTCAAATAGTTACCATATATAATTGATAAGGTGACCAAAACTAACAAACATGTATTCAAAGGTAAAAAAAACTCACATCATCATCAAGCCATTTGGCACAGGGTCTTAAGCTTGTAAAACCACATTTTGAAGCTATTGGCACAGACCCCAAATCTGAATGAAGGCTCAATTTTGTCATTGTTGCAGAAACTTTTCAATCCTTCAAAATAGTAACCTGATGCAAAAAACCAGAAATTATTTTATATCCTACTAAAAAACATAATGAAAATATATTATACTCCAATATACATACCTTTTAGGTTATTTAATCGAATCTTAAACCAACTTTGCTCAAAAGAACATCTTCATCTTTTGAAGGAATACATCTGAGATATCTCGGAAATCTTGATAGAGAATTTGGGGTAATTGGCGAACATCCACATCGAAGAGGTAGAACCGGTTTGAACCAAACTTTGAAGTAAAGGACTCTTCAAAAAAGGCACTCTTATGGCCGTCTTGAGCAGGCACATTGATTGGTCTTCTGGCCATTTTTCAACTTCAAAACATTGAATTAAATCACGAGTTGTAAACACCAGCTCATCAAGTATAGAAATGTCGATCCTTGAATTTATTACCTGTAATGTTTTACAATACATGACCTGACAAAAACAAGGTCGATATCAAGTTAAAAATACAAAACTTTTGATCGATACAAACATAAACACTATAGCAAACTAACTAATACAACAAATTAATTAAATTCTTGATAAAAATAATAACAAACCTCGATGGGGTAAAAACAACAATTTTCTTTCCACTAGATTGACTTAAAATATCAAAGCTAGGAACATCATCCATCTTCTCGACTATTAAAAAAAAGCAGGTTTATAAATATAGCAGATTAAAAAAATAACATTTTAAAAAAATGATTAACCTTTTCATCGTCGACATGAATTTTAACCCCTACAGGAGTATAAACAACTATCTCTTTCCCGGAAAATTTAAACCAACATTCTTGCTTTGAATACATTAATAAAAAAACAAAAAAAGTAAGCATTTACTTAATAAGCATGAAAAATAAAATGAAAAACTAAAATAAATGTAAACACATGCATCCTCTTCCTCGGTGATTTCCAATGACACCACTAACGGGAGGATCAACACTCCTTTTAATATTACCAACATCAGCGTTCTCCACCCAACTCATCATCATCATCATCATCATCGTGACGAAACCATCGACATCATCAACATCATCATTATCGGCAACACCATCATCATCACCACCATCACCATCACCATCACCATCACCATCACCATCACATCATCATCATCATCATCATCATCATCATCATCATCATCATCATCATCATCATCATCATCATCATCATCATCATCATCTTGAAAAAAACATTTTTATGTTTCTTTATAACTAGGCCGACCATTGACCAACTTTCTAATCATCTTTTTTATATCCATGCAAATCGCATTTGAAACACTTGCGGTTGGTCTTTTAACTTTCAACACCCAAATTCTCGATATCTTTTTCATCTCCATCATCTTACCTTCAAAAGGTTTTACCCGTTTATCGATAACTTCTTCCACATCGAAATAGAAAACCCGATATCATTAAACTTCCTTGATGAGTCGACTTTAACATAAGAAATTTTGCTGCAATATCATTTCCATTAAAAAATGGAAATCCCCAACCCCAATAGAACCTTTTCATCAATAGTAGGAACAATATTACGAGCGATCAATTGAAAAATAATAATAACAACAAATATACCATGTCGAAAAGATTAAATATAAAACATAAGCAAAACAATACAAAAAAAAATTAACAAAACCAATATAAAATATAAATGGAAACCAAATATAAAAGCAACTGAAAACCAACGTACGACCGGATCAAAAATAAGGTCATTCGATTTCTCATTTTGGGAGGCTTTCCTAACTCCTCCATCTAAATAATCTCAACTCTGCGGACATGGTCATCAACACAAAATCCTCGACTTTTTCAAAGTAGGTATTGTTTTCAAACAAAAAAACTTGAAACACATAAAAGCGATCCATTAAGTTTGTAAGATTTACAATGACCATCCCTATAAAATTGTAAATCACCCACCGTGCTTATCCTTCCTTACATGACCCTTGACGCATGGATAAAGAATTCTTTATGCATTGAAATGCAAATTTACCCCATGGATAACTTTGATATCCCCATAAGACAAAAAGTTGAACAAAGTTTCATCGATATAATTGTCGAAAGCGGAAGCTATAATGAAATTAAAAACCAATAAAATAATAGACATCTAGCATTGCCTCATCATCATCATCAAAAACAACGCTCCTATATATCTTGCCAATAGTAGAGCGGGTGACAACCTCATCACCAAAAAACTTCTCCACAAATGATTTTGAATCCCTTAAAACTATCAATATTTTCATTTCCTTGCCAATTCAAACCGAAAATCAAACAAAATTAAGGGCAATCAAACCTAACCCTTCTCTCACCAAACAAAACCACAACTCCCCATCATCCCTTTGATAAACTTCCACGATCGAGGCACGATGAATAATCTGGGAAAACATTTGTGGTTGTCGAACTCTAAAAATTTACCAAAACATGTCAACTTAAACTTATTCATTTGTACCTCGGACAATTTGTTCTTGATAATACTTGGTACCTCCATATCACACGATATATAATTTTTCTTTGAAAAATTCCGATTCGCTCCTCGTAGAATAGATCCCAAATCGAAAATGCATAAACTTACATTAAAAACACATTAACCAAATTAAAAACTACATTAAAACTTTAAATCAAAAGGCATTAAATGAAAATATCAATGATAAACAAAATAATTTGAAAGAATTGATCATAATCAAAAATAATTATAATTTTTAAATAAAAATCATAAACAATCATCAATCTCGAAGACTATTGGAATAAAAGACATGTTAACAAGTATGATATCAATAGTTTCAAATCATTACCATGTTGGCAACAAAAATAAAATAACAAGATACTGCGTAATATAAATCTAAATAATAACAATAATGTAATGTATTAACCAAAACTAAATCTAAAAAGTATCGATACTCAAATATAATGAAAAGCAATGATTTAAACAAGAAGAATTTGAACAATCCTTAAAACAACACAAAAACTCTAATGAAACATTATACATATTAACAAAAATTACACAAATTAGTTTCCAAACATATAGAATAAGGTAACCAACTAACAATTATCGGTTACTTATATTGAAATAAAATACATTTGAACAAGAATGGTAGCGGCGGGTTTCAATCATTTCACTTATTGGTAACAAAAAAAAAAATAGCTAGTTACCGGCGTATTATAAATCTAAATAATAACAATAATTTAATGTTGACACCAAAAAATATCTAATATTATCTAATACTCAAAAAGAATGAAAACATTTATTAAAACAAGAACAATTTGAAACAATCCTTAAAACAACAAAAACTATAATGAAAGATCGGTTTTAACAACACAAACTCTAAAACATTTTACCAACTATTACAAAAAATGGGTTTCCAAACATATAATAGAAGGTAACAAAAACAATTAATATGTATCTTCATTGAAATAAACTACATGATAACAAATATGGAATCAAAAGTTTCCAATAATTTCAATATTGTTAACAAAAAATAAAATAGCAAGTTACCACCATATTATAAATCTAAATAATAACAACAACTTCAACATCCATAAAACTCTTTGAACAACAAACAAAACAACAATACAAACCAAAATACCACCATGCGAAAAAATAAAAACACTAAAAAAAAAAAAACTAAAAAAAATTTAAAAAAAAAAAATAACAAACCTTGAAATGTTTACGACGTGGAACCATTTTAAAATTATGAGCCTCGACTTTATCTTCTTTAACAACTTTTTATTGAGAACCTTGAAATCGAAATCAATATACACCATTGATTTAGCCTTCTTCTTCGAATGTCTCCCGATATTCTTAATATCAACATCGATTTCAACAATAACCTCTTCCCTGTTTAGAAAACTTTGGACAACTATCCTTCACTATTAAAGATAACTTGAATCCTCTAAAGAATAATCTTACGGAACTCTTTTCCTCTTCTATCCGGGTTTCTTAACCCCATTCCCTCCATGCTCTTCCTCGTAGAGACCATCACGAAAAAAAAAGAAAAAAATCGAAAATGTGTAATGCAGATAAATAGGAACAAGCCTAAAAAAAAGCGAGAATAACACGATCACGAAGCAAAATCGACAAACCACGAAGTAAAAATCAAAAGCGGACAACAAAAATCTACAGAAAAATCGACAAAAACACGAGAGAATAAGATGAACAAGGGTTTGTTTAGAAAGTGAACAAAACACCAAATAAGGGTTTCCAAAAGAAAAGATACTACATACTGAGATGAAGCAAAATTTAAAATAAACATGATCCCCAAAACAACATAAAATTCAGTTTTTTTTTTTAAAAAAAAAGCGAATTACATGTCATCAAAAAAATTAAAACACATCCCATAATAAAAGGAAGTATAAATATGTACAAATAATGAAAATAAAATTTTAAAGATATTAATTGTGTAAATATTTAATGAGTGCACTTTTATTGTAATTATGTTTTTTTAATGTACTATAAAATGTAATTGTTTGCTCACGAATAAAAACTAAATCCTACAAAAAATTGATGGTGCACTTTTAATATTTAATTTACTTCTCTCTCTAGGGTTAAGAGACTTCAAAACATGTCATCGTAAATTACGACAAAAAATCACATCTAGTTAACAATCATTTGTATATATGATTGCTAAACGAAAAGGGAACCCTAGAAAAAGTTGACGGTGCACTTTTGATATTTAATTTACTTCTCTCTGGGGTTAGAGATTTCGAAACATGTCATCGTAAACGACAAAAAGTCACACTAGTTAACAATCATTTGTATGATATATTGCTAAACGAAAAGGGAATCCTATAAAAAAAATGATGGTGCACTTTTGATAATTAATTTACTTTTCTCTGGTTAGAGACTTCAAAACAAGTCTTCGTAAACGATAAAAAGTCACACTAGTTAACAATCATTTGTATGATTGCTAAACGAAAAGAGTGATGTTAGAAACTAAACCCTAGAAAAAATTGACGATGCACTTTTGATATTTAATTTACATCTCTAGGGGGGGTTAGAGACTTTGAAACATGTCATCGTAAACAAGAAAAAGTCACACTAGTTAACAATCATGATATATTGCTAAACGAAAAGGGAATCCTATAAAAAATTGATGGTACACTTTTGATAATTAATTTACTTCTCTCTGGTTAGAGACTTCAAAACAAGTCATCGTAAACGACAAAAAGTCACACTAGTTAACAATCACTTGTATGATTGCTAAATGAAAAGAGTAATGTTAGAAACTAAACCCTAGAAAAAATTGACGGTGCACTTTTAATATTTAATTTACTTCTCTCTGGGGGTTAGAGATTTCGAAACATGTCATCGAACGACAAAAAGTCACACTAATTAACAATCATTTCTTTGATTGCTAAACAAAAAGGGTGATGTTAAAAACTAAACCCTAGAAAAAATTGACAGTGCACTTTTGATATTTAATTTACTTCTCTCTGGGGTTAGAGATTTCAAAACATGTCATCGTAAACGACAAAAAGCCACACTTGTTAACAATTATTTGTATGATTGCTAAACCAAAAAGATGATGTTATGGGTCTCAAATAAAAAATGCATGTACTCAAATAATATGTGATATTGGTTAGATCCCATGTGATTGACTATACCATAAATTATTATTAAATTATTTAATATCATGTCATTTGAGACATATTTAAGACTAAAAATTTGAGATCCCTAAAATTAATCAATCGAAAAACTACATATATATTAAACGACAATATGTACCATACTAACTCAAGGTCAAAATTAGTATTTGTCAACCTAGTGAATGATTGAACACTCAATCTTTCACTATCAAAAATCTTTACCCTGCGGCAGTTAAACATCACATGTTATAGTTATTAAATTCGCAAATATATATTTCAATTTTTCAGATAAACACGACTCTTAAAAAAACTGAAAGATTATTATATATGGGCAATAAACTAACAAGCCTCCCGACTTGTTAAAATCAAGTAAATAGAATATCATAATTAGCTAGGTTTATATATAACATACCAAATTTGCGACATACATTCATGTTCATATTATCATAAACAATGTTTTACTATACAATGATTTTGTCTACTAAATTCACTAATTCGTTATAAATAAAAATGATCGCTATAGGGTCCCTAATTCACAGCAACAACAAAAATTGATATGTATATATATATATATATATATATATATATATATATATATATATATGTTAGAATATCACAAGTGAGTTGAAGTCTCACATCGGATAAATAGTGAAGGATTAATATACATGAATGGGCCCAAGACTTAATAACTTAAGTTTTTGGGTCAAGTTGAATTTCAACACATGCATGTATGTTGGTGCCTTGTGTACGTGCACGCAATGCACGGGCTCCCCAGTTCTTCCCTAACATATGAAAAACTAAATCTATTAAAGTCTGTATTCTTACACTAGTTGATTATACTATGATTCAGTAGTTCCCATGTCAGCTCATATCCCAGAAGCTAGCTAAATTAGTTTCAATTCATGTTTCTTTTTCTTTTTCTTTTCTATTTCCTTTTTTTATTTGAGCTTATATAATTGCTAGGTAGCACTCAAAGTTTGTCTTATCTAATTTATGTAATAAGATTATGTTTAGATTGTGACTAAATAAATGCACGTCTCTTATCTCTATAAAAAGGGAGAGGGTGTGTACCATTTTCTTCCATCCACCTATATACAACTAGCTAGCTAGCTTCATTTCTTGTTGTATATATATATATATATATATATATATATATATATATATATGGCAGATTTAGAAGAGGGCTATGACTCTAATTCCGATATAATTGAAGGAGAGGAGTTGGTTCGAGTCTTAACCCTCTTTTTTATATGTTGTATATGCAAAGAGGGGTTTGACAATAGTGAAAATTTTATGAATCATTTGGACATGCATGCAAGTGCTCAGCTGTTGACATTGGCTTCACCACTGGAGCCACCACTCACTCACCCTCCAACTCACATTGGCCACTGGAGTTTATGCGGCCTTAAATCTGAATAATCCTCCCGTACCATCTCACATCACTAACTTTCAAGCTGATCATGATGAGACAAATGTGTCTTCTGATTTGATTTTGACTCTCGCTCCACCTGGAAAGAGTAACTAGCTTGTTATATACAGCTTTAATTACTCATCTTTAAATTTTATTTTATGTAATCAAACTAATGACTAATAAATAAAGTGGAGAAAATTTGCTACTAGTATATTATTTTATTTTATAATTAGGTACATGAATACAATGTTCTTTCTAATTTGCTCTTTTATTTTTTACTAAAAAATTTCCAAGTTGACTTTAATCAAGAAACCAAATGCAAATTAAAGAAAGAGTCTTAATTTATACACATACATAAATATGTATATATATATATATATATATATATATATATATATATATATATATATATATATATATATATAGCCTTTCCATATGTGCAACTTCTTTATGTAAGTCTTCTCTAACACCCCTTTTGAATAGTTGATAAACTTATTGGAAGGTGAGATTGAAACATAAATATACCCAAATGTAACAAACTTTACTTACTTTTATTTTAATATAAGGACCCCACCATAATCAATATTTGTCGGTTTGTTTAACTAAAACCAACTTTAATATTAAATAATACAACCCAAGACGAAATTTGTAAATTGTATATAAAAAAAAAAAAAAATCCTAAACCGTAACAAGCTCTTACGGCTTAAAAAAAATATATATATATATATATAAACCGTAACAAGCTCTTACTACTTAAAAAAAAAAAAAATTTTAACAAATGTTTTTATAACATATTTTATAACAAAAATAAAAACATTTGTTATAAAAAAAATGTTTTTAACAAATGTTTTTATAACAAATGTTTTTATAAAAATATTTTATAACAAATGTTTTTATAACAAATGTTTTTAAAACATTTTTTTTTTTATTTTATTTTTTATTTTCAATTAAGGAGATGTAATAGAAAATGAAGATGTAATATGTACTATTCCTCTTAATGTTATGCAATACTATTATTATTATTATAATAATACTTCACTACTTTTATAAATTCGATAAGTAAATTAATTTCCTAAATGACTTGAAAATTATCATCATTACTTATTAGACTAATTGAACTAGTTTTATTAATAATAAAATCATTTCTTAATAATAAAATCATTGCTTAATATATAAAATCATTACTAATAATCATTGCTTAATAATAAAATTATTAATACTAATAATACAAGATTTATAATGATCATTATTTATATTTTATTAAAGAATGATATTTATTTTTAATATATTAATAATCTTTTATTGATATTATTACAAAGATAAGAAAACATATTAAAGGGATAATAATAAATATAGATATTAACTTATTTCTATTTAGAAAAATCCAATTAATAATATAAATTTATTAATAATAATAAATCGTAATATAGTAATGAATGCAAGAATATAGATTTTGGGGATGGTGAAGTTTTTTACATAAGGATATATCCTTGGTTAAACTTAGCAATTTAGGCCCGTGGTGCTCGGTGGTCATATGACGAGGTATTGGTGCGTGAGGTTCATGAGTTCGAATCGTCAAATAAATTACTAGTTGATATATCCAAATTTATTTTTTCTTCAAATAGTGATAAATATACTTAAAGTAGGGTTATTTTTTTTATTTTTTTAATTTCTTTGAGTCATAACAT
The DNA here is from genome assembly GCA_020205615.1 of Panax quinquefolius. Taxonomy (NCBI): domain Eukaryota; kingdom Viridiplantae; phylum Streptophyta; class Magnoliopsida; order Apiales; family Araliaceae; genus Panax; species Panax quinquefolius. The sequence continues at coordinate 3,327,595 of CM035160.1, read as the reverse complement.
ATAATGGAGAAAAGAAGAAAAAAAAATAAAATAAAATATTAAATTGCATAAAGCTCTACCGTGGGAAATAAAAAAAAAAAAAAAAGATAAAAGCCAAGATAAAGCTCCAATTTAAAAAAAAAAAAAATAAAAAAAAAAAATGTTTTAAAAACATTTGTTATAAAAACATTTGTTATAAAAACATTTGTTAAAAACATTTTTTTTATAACAAATATTTTTATTTTGTTATAAAATATGTTATAAAAACATTTGTTAAAAACATTTTTTTTTTTGTGGTAGTAAGAGCTTGTTACGGTTTATAAATATATATATATATATATATATATATATATTTTTTTTTTTTTAAGCCGTAAGAGCTTATTACTAGTTTAAGATTTTTTTTTTTTTTTTTTTTAAGCCGTAAGAGCTTGTTACTATTTGAATTTTATTTTATTTTATTTTTTTTTTTTTTTTTTTTAAGCGTAAGAGCTTGTTACTTGTTTAGGATTTTTATTTTTTTTTTTATATACAATTAAGCATGTTACAAGTTTGCAGGTTGTATTATTTAATATTAAAGTTGGTTTTAGTTAAACAAACCGACAACACGCGTATTATGGTGGGGTCCTCATATTAAAATAAAAGCCGTTACATGTTATTTACTACTTAGATATTTATGTTTCAATCTCACCTTCCAATAAAGTTTTATCAATCTATTCAAAAAGCGAGTATTAAGATAAGATCCCATAAAGAATTCTTATGGAAGAAATTTCTATATATATATATATATATATATATATATATATATTTACACTCAAAGATTTTGTAAGTCGTCTTCCAACTTCCAACTATAATTAAACATTTTCAATGATAACATATCATGCATAGAATGAAGATAAAATTCTCAGTTGTTATTTAAATCAAACACTTTTATCTATCTTAAGAAAGATCAGTTTTACTATATGTAATATGTTAGAGTACGTTCCAAAGATAAGCTAGTTTATTTGCATGAAATCATTGCTACGACGACTTAATTAATTCTACTGATACTGTTACTCCTTAATCGTACGTGTTAATTAAGTCGAAACAAATTCAGTTTTGCCATGAAAAGTAAAAGATACTTTTAGTTTTTCCCCAACTTAAACCCCTCTCTCTCTCTCTCTCTCTCTCTCTCTCTCTCATGTAACAGTTAACATCCTAATTAATTTTGCATCTTATTCTTATCTCTAGTTTTGTCACGTTGTAACCAAGTACTAATATATATATATATATATATATATATTTAGAGCAAAAAGTTTTTGATAATCATATTTTTAAAATTATTTATAATCACTTTTATAAAAATAATTAAAATTACTAATTTGGAGTTTTTATTATTTTTCAAATATAACAATCATGTTTGACCAAAAATATTAATAATTTATTTTAGAAAATCTACTCATTACCCTATTTACTTTTTAAAATATTCATTTTAGTAATTTATAATAGAAATAAGTGGAAAGCAGTTTGTTTTTTTAAAATAAAAAAAAAAGAAAAGAAAAGAAAGTTGAGCACTTTTTACTTTATCTAATTAATGAAATTTTCTAGTTATTTGAACCATGTGAAAGCATTAATTCAAATCAATTGACCATAAATAGAGTAACTACCCCTATTATAAGTCCACTCCCAAGGCTTTAAATGTCTGATGCAAGCTTTTGTGTCTCATCTAGTATTTGATACTAGTAGTAGTACGTACCTATTAATTATTTAGTGACCTATGAAAACACTTACTAATAAGGTACAAATTTAATTTTAAGAAGGGCATTAAAAAAAATAAAAGGTGGTACTACTTACTAGTAGTAGAATTTTTTAAAGAGGAAATTGAGGTCGATCGGTAAATATCATATATACTCAGTGTCAAAACTGGAAGGCTCATGCAAGCTCTAACTCGTTTCCTACCTATTAATTACTACTTACTACTACTATTATTGTTTTTTTATGTAATTTAGTTACAACAATAACTTTATAAGTATTTATAATTTACACGTGTCATCTTTTTCTCTTTTTTTTATTCTATAAAAGCATGCTAGTTGGGACCATGCCGGCCATGTCTAACACCTTAAAAAACATCAAAACTCCCTCTCTCTCTCTCTCTCTCTCTCACTTGTTTGCCTTCGATGGAGAAAAGAAAATGTTCGGATTCGGATTCTGGTTCAGGCTCAAAATCAATTGATGAAGTGGAGCACGAAGTTGAAGTCATCTTTAAACACTTGCCATTTACGTGCCCAAAATGTCGGGTCACGTTTCCTAATTATAATGAATATGAAAATCATTTGGTACGTGTTTCCAAATTAGACTTGGAACTGAGGTTGGGAAGTGCCACAACCACTAAAGTTGATTTGAATTTGAAATTGGGACCTTCATCCAATAAGTAAAATCATAGGCCTAACTTAACTACCTACTTAGCTTCCGAGCTACTGTAATGTTAATGTTAAAACCCGGGTTTTATTTTGTTTTAATTGTTGTTTTTAATACCTTGTGCTTAATTTCTTTCACTTTCTGTAACTCTTAATTTCCTTTAGTTTCAGTCTTGTGTTTCTTGCAAATCCTTAACAAATAATCTGGACTCTAAAAATTTATACCCTCATTAATTATTTACTTTTTCTTTCGATCTTCTTCTTTTTGTGCAGATAATTTTCTAAAGTTAATAATAAGTTGGACCAAATAAATCATAAATGAGACCAATGGTAATAAATAAATCATAAATGTTTGAAATCTAATTTTAATTTTGAATCACCAAATAAATCATAGATTAATGAGACCAATGCTAATTATATGGAGTATATGTTACGAGTAATGCTATATATATATATATATATATATATATATTATACACACAACTAATTATACTAATGGAGTCCCGTCCACAATTTATGTCAAATTTGATTTTGATAATTAATATACAAGTAAGACGAATGAGATTTTATTATCTTACATGCTCTGTTAAGTTAGAAATTCTAATATTAACTCATACTATTATTTATTTGAGCATTAATAATTCTATATGATCATGCATTAATTAATTTTAAAAAGTCAAAATCTCCCAACAAACACAATGGCATAAGGCATAATTAATTAATTACAACTCTTCAAGTCAGAAGACTTGACATAATTAATTTTCTATCCGAATTGATATTTGTTTTGATATTTTTGTCTATTTGAATCATAAATTTATGCATAAACAGATAAAAAGAAACATTTACTAATTAGTTGAATATAATAATAATAATAATAATAATAATATTAATAGAGTAAATTTAGATGATCATCTTTTGACTAAATTATTACTACTAACATTAAGAAAATAAGGATGACATGACAATAATGTGGTGTAAACTGGAGTATGTAATAGCGGTTATTAAGTGATTTGGTATTACACTGATTTTAATAAAAAAAAATTGCACCGCACCAGTCAATAGTCATGCGGTTCATTTTTTTTAACCAAACTAAAAAATAACTATAAATAAATTAATTAAAATATTTCAAGATACCATAGATTTAAATTTTAACACTAATTTCATTTAAGAAAACTATAACAAGTATTATTATAATAGTAGTGGTACGTATTACATTTTCTTTCTAAAGTAAATATTAGGATTTCAATGGTTCATTCGTCAGGTGCTGACTTTTTAGGTATTTCATGTTTTGCTAATTGCAAGTATATGTGGTGTGGGCACATATCATTATCGCACCACAGTCTTCAATTTATTTATTTGATTTATGTTTAAATTGTAATTTTTATAACAAAATATTGAATATAACAATGATGCTAAGTATTACACACTCGCATATTAGAGGCACGAGAAATATGTGACTTGTCGCTTAATTATAATAATAAAAAAGTATTAATTTTTCATAAATAAATTTAATTATTTAACAAGACTTTTTCAGTAGAGAGGACCCACATTTATGTGAATACTTTTTTTATAAAATATCAAATGTTGTCAAATATTTCTTCTTGATAAATAATTCAATACAAGTGTTCAAACTCTCTCTTTATGGAAATACTGGACTACTTACAGATGAACTGAATATTTAATTACTGTCTACATCAACATCAATCAATAAATTAAAATTTATTATTATTATTATTACTCCATTATAAAGCTAATAAAACATGTACTCCACTATTAAGCATTAGGCTAAATATGGATATCATAATTGTTCTTCGTAGCAACGTTTACCTGCCAATTCATGAGCTTATTGGACCAAACTCCTAGGAACTTTTGTAAGCAATAATAAGAGGTCTCCAATAGCACTATCAACTTTGTATTGTCCAATCACATTCCCAAACCATCTGTTCTATCAGATTCAATTTGAAATTAATGAATACGATCTACCAGCTATAGTGTTCAGGCACCATCTCCAAACACATTAGCAACGATTTAATTACACATTGCTATTACCCATGGCATAGCAAGTTCAACAGATGGACAAGTGTAACGGCCCATATTGCACGTCTAAATAGTAAAAACAAACTTGTTAAACGCAAGCATACATATTCAGAAAATGCATTGCCAGCAAGCCGACTGAATTAGACAAAGTAATCTTAATTTTAAATATATCTTGACCACAAGTGATTACAAAAAGTTATCTTAATCCAAGGACTAACAAAAACAAACCCCCGCAATTAAAGCACCAAAGCAACATCTTGCAAAAAAAAAAATAACTACTACAAATTAATCTCAGGATTTAAGAAACTAGAATTCAAGTTGTGCTCTCCTTTTTAAGCTTCGCAAGCTCCTGCCTAACAACTCCAGCTTTCTGTAGAAGTCATATATAAAAGACCAAGTTAAATTTTTGCCTTATAAAGTCAAAACTCAAAAGTGGAGCCAAAATAAAGAAACAACTAATGTCTAAACCAGGTTTTGATATTTTATACCCTTCAACACGCTCTATATGCATATATATGATATCAGATCAACATGTAGGGCAGGAGGTAAATGGTGGTAGCCAGCCACATAAAGTTAGTATCGGTATATTTGCCTTATTCTTAAAGGAGAGGGGTGCTGGGTAGAAAAATCGTCTGAGACATACAATTAAAGTATCAAATTAGGGAATAAGCAAAATAGGAGTGGATTACTGTGAACCTTTATCTTTGTCAACATAAGCTTGAACCTAGCAAAATCATTAAGTGAGGCCCTTCTCTTCTGCACAATTAGCTTCCTGCCCCAGGAACTGTTTTCCCATTTGTCCTTAACATCTGTAATCAATTTATAAATAAATAAAAAATGTCAACTCAATTTATAACAATTTTACACCAATACTACAAAGAACATAAAATGATTTTAACAAGTTGACACTTGCCAGCAGCCTCCATAGCAGCGACCAGAGTCTTCTTCTTTGGAACCCTTTTGATGTCAATGGTGATGTCGGTGAGTGTAAGCCGCTTAAAATTCAGTTGGCTCCTAACCATATCAGGGGAATGAACAAGAGCCTGTGATTCGAAACATGATTAATGAATGTCAAACCATATTTTATTTTCCACTTAGCATCAAAATCAATACCTTGTCACAAATGAAATCTCAAATCATATACAATATGATGAAATCAGCCATCACTAAAATCAGTAAAGTTTGCAACCGATTATCATATAGTCTGAATACCAAACATCAAAGAACATCCATGAATTAATAATCAAACAAACACCAACAATTAATGAACACCTCGTGTTTCATACACAACATAAAAAATTGTTAATCAAATGTGTACACGACTATATGCATATAATTATAAGTGAACACAGTATCACAAATATGATACTTCAAATATGAACTAAATGCAATTCAATAATAAATCAATTTCAGAGATTTATTTTTGAATGATTTTATAAAAAAATCAGAATTCTCAGTTTGAAGCTAAATGGCATATAGTTGTACAATTCTAATGACCTAACACACTGATAACTTTAAAATTCGACCTATCCCAACCAGGTCCACAAATCTAACCACTTAAAAATTAAAATGAGAACAAAATTGGGATTCAGCTTACAGTTCTCCCACCTATTGACCACTTGGTCTAATTAAACTGAACATTCATTAAAAACAAAAAATGACCAAAAAAGAGAGCAGTACATAAGTTTCGGATTACCAATTTGCACTATCATTTTGGAGCTGGATCGCTTGAATAATATGGTAAAGAAAACATACCCTGTTCTGATCGATAACATCAACAATGACGACAAGTTTTCCATAATCTTTCCCGTAGTTGACGAGAGCTACCCTCCCAATCTCCACGTACCTCTTAAACGGCTAAAATCAATCACAATCAAAGAAAACACAAATAGTTTATAGATATCTGCATATATGTATATGAATACGTAGAGAGAGAAAGAGAGATGGATTATAAGAATCTCACCATTGTTTTGCAATCTGGGGTAGTGGAAGCAAACAATGAGGAAGGAGGGAGGGATAGAACTGGTAGTAATTAGGGCTTGCCAAAAAACATACTACCTCTGTCCCATAATAATGCATTTTTAGTTAAAATAACACGTACCAATACACAAGTTAAAATGATAAAAATATTCTTAATATATTTTCTTTGAAGTTTGAAGAAGCTTAAGAGTTAATGATTTAATCAGAATTGTAGTGATGGAAGATCAATAAATACTATTGAATGATAAGTAAGGCGTATATGAGAAAATATCAGAAAAATCAGATTGGAGTTCTAACATATCACTTATTTTGGAAAAAACTATTAAACCTAAAAAAATACTTATTGTGGGACGGAGGTAGTACTAGTAAAGGCTTTTTTCATCAATATGAAGTTTTATCATGTGTCAGGGTTGAATTAGTAAATTCATTTCCTTTTCTTCTCTTCTGGGCTTCGTTCACCGGGCCTAATTCAAATTAGAGTCGTACATAAGTGGAAGAGGGCTTGCACTTGTCGGACGTGCCTAGTAATTGCCCCCGTGCCTGGGCATACTAACACAAATAACGTGAAAGAGGGCTGGGGCTTACACTTGTTGCCCGTTTAGCATATTAATGAAATATTTTAGTCAAGTTGAGTCAATTAATCGTTTAAATTAAAATAAAATAAATTGTACTTTTATATATATTCACTTCCCTATGGATATAAATTTAAGCTCAATTTTAGAAAATGTATTTTTTATATCTAAATGTAACTTATATAAAATAATACGTTTATAATTATCTTAGGAAAAATATATTTATGGACTCCAAATATAACAAGTTAATGTAAACGCCTACTTTCCCTCCTTCAAAATAACCGAAATGAAATGAATTATGAAATTTATGGTCCCTCATAAAAAGAAAAAGGTTTGACCTGATATAAAAAAAAATAAAAATATGGTATTTCGGGATCTACCTGTAATATTTTAGAGAGAGGTCAAAATACATCAACAAAAAAAAATTATTTATTGATACTTAGAGCGCTTCTTTCAAATTTATTTTGCCCAATTATAGTATTTTACACCATCCTATTTCAACCATTGTCAACCTTTGAGTTGTGAGTCTAATAATTTTAAATAAATAAATATATATATTTTTTAATTTCTCCCGAACTATGAGACTATAAATCAGACTTTGAAGTTTTTAGTCAACTGATTAGTTATTTTATAGATAAATTATAAATTATAATATTATATATTCAAAATCTTATATTGTGGTTCATGGAATTAATTAACTTAAAAGAAGGAATTTTAGCACCAAAACAAAAAAAAATATTTTATTTCTTTAATTTTTTATTTTTAATTAGTTTATCTACTTTTTTAATCTCCCACTTTGATGATAGAGCAAAAATAAGTGAAAATATTTTTTTAAAAAAAAGGTTAAGGAAGGGGTCAAGTTGTGTCGTCGATTTCATATTTTTTTTTCCATCAAATAAATAACTGCGATAGTCTTCTTCTCGCGTTGTTTTTAAGCCAATACCGAGTGAAGTTCAACAAGAAGAAGGTCCATTTTCTACTCTCTAAACTAATTCAACTTTATTTACTTTGTTTAGAATATTTAGATCTATGCTGCATTTCAGTTTCTTTTAAATTTCCGACTTTTTATATATATATATATATCAATGTTAATTAATCAATATTCAATGATCTCTTCTTAATGAATTCATAAATTGATAATTCTTGTAATTTTATTTGATTTTGATGGTTTGAGCTTCATTTTGATGTTTTTATTTGTTTTATATTTTAAATAAGTGTTATGATTTATTTATTTTTAAATTTTCGGCTGCTTGGAATATGGAGGAAAGCTTATTTGAATAGCTTTCTTCTTCCTCTGTAAACTGGACAGGATATTGTATCATGTGTTATACCAAAGTATTATTATATATACTAAATATATAAACAGAATTAGAAGATAAACAATTTTATAAAAATGACTTACTAGATATAATTGACAAACTTTTAAAACCAAGTCAATTGTTAGACAGTCTCTCCTTAAAGCAGATTTCGTCCCCGCTATCGGTGCTTACGGATGGAACAATGGACGTCTACTTCCCGGGATAAAATGGTCTTCAACTCTTACAAGAAGCACTTCAATGGAAGAGTTCCACGAACCAACAAAATCGAATACTCTCTATGACTTTTAATTAATGAAGAATGAAATTATTTTTTAAGAACTTGTGAAGGATTAAAAGTGAAGATGAAGTGATTGTTTTGGGTAGATTTGGAACCTATTTATAGGTTTCCAAATATCCCTTTGAAGATATACATCCTTTCAAAAGGTTACATCCTTTTGAAAAGATACATCTCTTTGAAAGGTTACATCCCTTTATCTCTTTGAAAAGGTATGAACCAAAGGTCACACCTATTGGTTTTATTTCATTCATTTATATATATATATCCAACATCATGCTCATTGGACTAAGTTTTTATTTTATTTTATTGTGGCTATCTGAATATTGCAATGAAAATTATGAGACTAAACATTGTGTTATCTTTATTTATCAAAAAGGCAATTTTATTTTAATTTCGTCTTCACTCTCCACACATCCGCCCTGATTCAGCAAGGAGTGGTTCAAGAATTGTGTGATCTCTAGCCATTGAAAATTAAAGTAGTAATTAGGCGTTTCTTTGAATATTACTACAACTAGCATGATTGGATTAGGATAAGGAAGCTACAATGGTTGTGTTTTGAAACTTCTGCTGCGAGTCCAGATACTTTGTTGTAGGTGTTGTTACATTTCAAAATCCTTGTCTTCATTATTTGCTTAAATCTTCTATTTTTATGAACTTTTTGTTACACTAATGTATGTGATCTTTCATTTGAACATTCAGGATTGGTATTGATTATTTGATTTTTCTAAAAAAAAAATAGACACCTTTCTCAGAAATTGGTTCCTATAATTTTCTATGAGGGCATTTAAACTCACCATTGATTTATTTGAAGGTCAATTATGTGTCATATGTTCACCCTATAATAACTTATGATTTTGTATTTGTTTCCCTTGGCCCTCCAACTGCGAAGGTTATCTTGTTCTTATAGCAACATGGTTGTTTACTTTATTTATGTAGTAAAAGCATCAAAATGGAAGGTACAGTGTTTGCTTCTGCTTTAGAGGGAATGAAACATGTCAAGTCTGAAGAGGGAGAAATGCTTACCAAGCAATTCCTGGAAATATGCAAACAGATAATTCCTATTATAGGTATGATTTGAATTTGCGGCGTTTTTTTACCCTTTTATCCGTGTCTATATTGTTCCAAAAATAGCTTTTTTTCTAGGATTTGGTAATATATCATTTTATAAGAAAGCTTGTATTTGATGCCAGAAAAATTTGGACCTGCCATGGCACTCGTTAAATCTGACGTTGGCGGTAATATAACGGTACAATTTATGCTTTCATGGTGCATATTGTAATGGACTGACGATATAAAACCTTAACAGTTTATATCCATAGTTTCATAGTGTGCATTCCCCTATGAATGTAAGGGGTTTTTTTTTTTTTTTTTTTTTTTTTTGGGGGGGGGGGGAATAAAGTTTTCCAATCACATGTGTATGGACTTTGTGTTCCAGGCTGGGTCAATATTGAACTAAAGTTTGTCCAAGTTCTCTTTATGTTCAATATTCATAAAAACTGCTTTTCAATATACTTGAGAGCATTTCCTAGCGCCAGTCTGATCTCACTTTCTTGTGCAAATTTCGGGTAGATATTATATTATAAACTGACCTATATATTCTTATATACTTCATCAGAGGTTGGAAAGCAAGTACCTGACTAGCCCATCAGAATTTAACCACCTCTACAGTATGGTACGAGTGGAAGTTGAAGCTAAAACTGCAAAAGGTTCATCCAGTTGCACCAATGGTCTTCTTTGGTTAACAAGGTGAGCATTATTTACCAATTACCACTTATACTTTCTTTATGCTTCCTAGCAATCTAGCATCAGTGATCAGTTTATATGTTAGATCTGCTAAACCCATGCTCACATGAGTTTGTTTATATGTTAGCATCAGTAAATTTCCTTTATACATGAGTTTGTTTCTGCTTACACATGCATTTGTGTAAAATATCATTGATAATGTCTCTTCAGGGCAATGGATTTCTTGGTAGAGTTGTTCCGGGATCTGTTGGAGCATGCAGACTGGACCATGTCGCAAGCTTGCACTGATTCCTACAACAAGACACTGAAGAAATGGCATGGCTGGCTAGCCAGTTCAAGTTTCTCGGTGAACTCTTTTCCCATTCAATATAGTTTCAAATTTGTTGTGATGCTTACTTTCGGCTTCTGTTTATTCCTAATGAGAGAGCACACTAATATTGCACCCCAAAAGGCGCAGTCTCATGAACATGGATTCACGTCATCTAGTTAGTATGTCCATCCTCTGTGTTTGTTCCAAAATTTTAAACTGAGCATGAATTCATTATGCTGGCTGATTGTGGTCAATCAGATATGAGAACTTTAATGACATCATAACTTCCGATATGAGAACTTCAATGGCAGTTGCATATATGATGATGTATCCCTTTTTTTTTTACTTTATTATTTGAACTAAGCATGAATTCATGCTGATGGATGATTATGGTAAACTAAATATGAAAACATTAATGGCTCTTATACCTTCAGATATGATAACTTTAAAGACAATTATATGTATAAACATTCATTTGTTTTGCCAAAATCGGCATAGTTTGCTCTGTAACTTTAATATTGACCATCAACTCAAAGTAGCATTCTGGTTGCTAGTTTTTAGATTATTTTTTTTTCAAATGCTTTTAGCATAGAAGAAGAGAGTTGATGCATACCCATTTTATCATGGTTAAAAAAAATAACATGCTTTCGGATTATCTATTTTTCTGCAAATCAGAACCCAATACCTCTTCTACTTTAGTTACAATTAATATGTGGTAGATCTTAAAGCATCTCTTACCTTTTTCTTATCATTTTAACGCTGCTTGATGCTTATTTTAAATTGGTATCACAGCTAGCCATGAAGTTTGCTCCAGATAGGAAGAAGTTTATGGATGTCATAAGTGGAACAGGTGACATTAATGCTGACATTGAGAAGTTCTGCACAAACTTCTCGCCACTTCTTGAAGAAAACCACAAATTCTTGGTAAGGACCTTTGTCGGTGGAGAAAAAATTGCAAGTTTGATTTGATACTGGCTAGGCAATACTTATCATTGTAGGAGGGACTTGACATTTTCCCGTCTTTTTCATACTCCTTCCGTTCCACAATAATAGTCCCATTTGCAAAATCTAAACATCGAGTATATAATTTGTTTCATATTTACCATTAAATTTATCGAGAGTTTAGTTAGTAGCGACGAAATGATTATGAAATTAGGATGTTAAATTTAAGGACATTGCGTCTTTTATACTACCATTAGAAGAAATGAGGCTCTTTTTTCAGACAAAAAAAAATTGACAAATGATAAATCTTTTTGTGGGGAGGGAGGAGGGAGGAGGGAGGAGGGAGGGGGGAGGGATGATCTAAACGACATGGTTTTTATTAAGATTTAAACGTGTGTTGATGTTCAGGCTAGCGTTGGATTGGACGATCTTAAGGCATCTTAATGAGCTACCAAAGAAAGATAATCATCCTCCAACTGTTGGACTGCACTTCTGAAAGCATTGTGATGAACTGCGGACGATAGATTATTTTTCTTATATTGTATTTGCTCGACTTGTTAACATTCTGAACACATATCAAATTAATTATGCTTTGAAGCTTATATGTTTGTATTTTCTTCAAATTGCATTTATATCAAATTCCTTTAATGAAATGAAAATGTGTCTCCAGCCTATTTTAACCTGTTGAGTGAAAACGGAAGAAACAAGGTTGTGCCTGTTTTAAGTTCTCTTGTTTTAAAGGGAAGGAACCGTGCCTAGAATGTGGGATGGTGAGGCCCATCAATCAATTACTATTTACGAGTAGAGATTCCGTATCTAAAATCTGTATTCGGGACCAGCTAATGTATTGACATCTTACTCGGTTACTCCCTAAAAATTAAAATGAATAAATAAATAAATAAAATTTGCTAGTATATTGATTATTGAATTAAAAAAAGTGGGGATTTATTTCTAGCGGAATTCATTTATGTACTATATTCTAAATATTTGAGTTTGAGATTTACGTTAGCTCAATTAAAAAAAAATTGTGTTATTGGAATGGGCATTAGACTCTTATTAATTAATAAGTTGTATTATTAGTTGTGAATCATTATTAAAAAAAATATGATATATATATATATATATATATATATATATATATTTATTTATTTATTCAGGCCTAAATTTTCGATCTACGTCTAGTTTTGATTAACGGGTAATAGAAACTAACATTGCATTGCCATTGAATTTCCTGAATGGGTATTACAAGTTAACAATTGATTGCCATTGAATTAACGAAACAATTGCGTTAACCAACAATTTGTGGAGATAGGAGGTAAACTTTGGCCCAGGCGTGAGGCGTTAAACTGCAATTTCTTGGTATAGTTACCCTTTCTTAACACCTCAGTCAATTTTTACACCACTTTTCCTCTTGAGTTTCTTCTACCTTAGGATCTTAATTACAAATATATTCTACGATGGTGTAAGTGCTAAAATTGCATCCTCAATCGTGCAATCAACTCTTCAATTTTCTTATTAAGGTTGGTTTGTTTTTTTCTAAATTTATTCATCTCATGAATGCATGTTATTTCCATTTTATTTATAATAATCTTGCTACAGATCTGAAGGTGAAGCTGAAAGTTCCCTCCCAAGTCCCAATTCAAGAGGGTTGTTTGGCCAAGAGGAATACATAGAGCATATAACAGGAGAATGGGGACTAAAATGAAGGGCCTTTTGAAAGGCTTAAGATACATTTCTCAAATATTTGGTAGGTCACGCATATATTAAAATTTGGGTTATAACAAACCAAGGCCATTGATATTGATAACAAGTGTAAAGTAGTATAACATTCTTGTGAACTATACATCTATATATATATATATATATATATATATATATATATATATATATACCGACTGGGTTGCCAAATATATATGTTGCATGCAGATGAAGAGAAAGAAAAAGAAATACAGATTGGTTTTCCGACAGACGTAAAGCACGTGGCTCACATAGGATGGGATGGACCATCATCAGCAGTTGATAATTCCCCAAGCTGGGTACGTACTACTATAAATCGCTGTAGTAATTAATGAATTCCATGAGTTAGGCTGCATAGTATAAATTTGATACTCCTATATGAATTGGAAATAAACAGGCCTTTATTATGTTCAAATTTATGCAGATGAAGGAGTTCAAACCAGGCGGAGCTCAATCAGCGCCTCTAGATGCTTCCGGAAATCCTATAGAGAACCATGAAGACAAATGGGGTTAGATAAAATTTGACTCCATACCCATGAAATTCAAGAAATGTTGCTAAAATCTTGAACCAAGGCTATGTTTGTTTGCAAAGATCTTGAGATTGGATTATTAATCCCACTTGAGACTATTTAATACTCCACCATGTTCAACTCCCGAGATGAATTTTCCTTTAGGTCCTTAATTTTATGACATAACAGAATACTTTCTTGGCCTAGTTTTGCAGATTCGTCAAGCCAAAAAAAATTGAATTCTCCGGCTGGGGACCTGGCAGAATTACCAAAGTCATCACGGCGCCATTTGGCAGAAACATCTGATTCTCCAAATAGAGAAGCAAGGAGCTCGAGGAGACACCAAAGAAAAGACTCCGGAGGAGGCAGTAATAGATCAGGGCGGCGAACTCAAGAGCAGAGCAATGGTGGACCCGAGTCGCCCTCAAGTTCAAAATTGCCAGACGTTCCGAAGAAGGCGCGACGAAAGAAATTGAAGGATGGAGTATCAAAGTGTAAGGACTCCTCGGCGGATGGTGGGTCGATGAGAGTGTCTCGATCACAAGCCAACAACATCCCTCCTGCATATACTAGTCCATTCTCAGATCCTGGACCAGACCCTTTTAATTCCATAACTGGAGAAAAAGGGGAATAGTGGGGTGTAGAATAACTTTTGTTTTTACTTGCAATGTTTGTAGTTAGTGATTTGTATTTCTTCTTGGTTTGTTTTTGTATAATCCTTGGTGATATGTATGTTAATGATATGAAAGTTGCTCTATTTCTTAAAATCCAAAACATTTAATGTAAAAACAACCACACATGTATCATATGTGGAGGATCAACTAATATTTAATGTAAAAATTGTGGAACTTTAGTCGCATATTTGTCCTTCCAACTGATTTGACCACCACTTCATCTACAAACTTTTACTAAATAGTTTGATAAATTTATATTGAATTATATTAATTGTGAAGTTTAATAATATATGAGATCACTAATAATTGTAGAAGAACTCTATTTATTATACACGTCTTTAAAAAGTTATCGCTAATGCTTATGCACGTAAATAGTAATCAAATAGTAGACTTGTTTCAAAACAAAATTAATTGACTTAAACATTGGCAATATATATTATTTTTCTTTCCTAAAAATTCTATCAAAATAAGTCGGTGTTTTGAAGTATTTGCTGCCATTTAGCCTAGCCTCTATTTTTCTCTCATAATACATTAAACTTATTATATCATATCTATTGTTAGGATATAATTTTGGGCCCCATAACCGATACCCAAATTTTGGGCCTAGGCCACCTCACAGATTGGTTATGTGACGGTTTGGTGTTCTAAACTCCAAGTGATTCTTTGTTTAATTTGATTTTATATTTTTAAATAATGAAGAGTTTATCCCATGATATGAATCTTATTCGTATGAAAACTCTAATTGGATTCTTATTCCGCGTCTTATAAAGTCATATATTGGAGTCAAGTACATACAATTAATTTTAGCACTAGAGTTTTTATTTTTTTATTGTTGACGTTTTTTAACTGTATTAATTTTTATACCGGAACTATCTATCACGGATCGATTCAAGTTGTCAAACTTTTTAATGTGGTTACTGTTTATTCTTTGTGTCATTTGTTTGATAATTTGACTAGCGGACAAAATCGCACGTTAATATCTACTAAGGTAATACAAACAAGGTATTTTAACTAAGGGGTTGTTTGTTTACCTCTTAACAGGTTTTAATAGACCACATCTTATTTGTTAAGAGGGTAAATGTTGTTTGTTTATTTTTTTTGTTACCTCTGAATGCCCCTATAAATGGTTGAGATAGAAAATCAAATCTAAATTATTGAGACATGCCTCTTAACGAACTTTGCTATTTTTTAGACACAAATACCCTCTTCAATTTTATACAGTGTCTTGTAAGCAAATATTTTTACATTATTCAATAAGAATCGGACAACTTTGTATTTTTTTTTTAAATCAAAGAGTTTTGATTCTTTTAACGGATTATGTAATATTATTTACGGCAAAAAGCACTTTTTCACACCACTGTAGTTGTAGTAGTTTTTTTAAGCAATTAATACTAATTGCACTTTTAAAATATTCAATTAAATTAGCCATTGTACTTTTTTAAATGTTTCAATCAACCCATTCAGTCAATTTTGCGTATGGACGTCAAAAATTAATGATTTTTCCTACGTGACTTTTGAAAAAATAAAATAAAATAAGTTATTTCCTACGTGGCAAGCCAGTCATCCAAATTTTTAATACTATTGAGCCACTACACTTTAAAAAAATGCAATTGGCCCACTGTGATTTTAAAAATATTTTTATGTTTAATTTTCTTTCTTTTTCTTTACCTAAATATTTATAATATGAATAATATTAATAAAAATTAATATTATAATGTTTATAATATGTATGTTTTATTTTAAAATAAAAATAAAAATGCCAAATAATAACACATTTTAAGTTTTTTGTGAGTCGAATTCAATATCATATAGCAATATTACAAAGAAAAAGGAAGAAATTTGATATTTTTATTAATATTTTTATATTATTCTTCTTGGTATGAATATACGACGTGGTCACCGGTGTGTGAAGTACCTACCGGTCTCAATCGAATATGGTAGGTAGAAGAAACACGGAATTATTTGCATATGCTTAACTAACTTGGACCAATTGAAGATGGCATCCAAAATTCACACATCCTTCTCCTCACCATTTCTAAACCATGATTCCCATTTCTTGCAAAACGTAAAAAACCATAATTTCCTCTTATTGCACAATTTATCGACACAAACAAAAGATGGAGAATTCAACCCAAGAATCTCATCTCGGATCGGAAACCCTCGTCACATATGAATCCCCCACACTCTCTACGCCATGGCGATCTCTTGACACCTCACCACCGCATAGCTCTTGGAAGCTTTATTGAGGAATTCACCAACCGAGTCGACGTCGTTTCCTTCAACGACCAAACCCTAACTCTCAAATCCATTCCTAACCTCTCCTTCGAACACCCTTACCCTCCCACTAAACTAATGTTCCACCCAACTCATTTGCCTCCTAGAAGTCCTCCGACATCCTCGCTTCCTCCTCTCGACTATCTCCGCTGCGGGATGTCCGTGACACCTCAATCGAGCCCATCTCTCTCTCAACTACAATAAAACAAAGTGAATTTTGCAGTCGGTACCGCCACGTAGGAAATAATTTATTTTATTTTATTTTTCAAAAGCCACGTAGGAAAATTGGCCCAATTTTAAATTGGACGGAATGGCTTGATTGAACATTTTTAAAAAATACAGTGGACTAATTGAATATTTTAAAAGCATAATGACTAATTGCTTAAAACACTACAACCACAGGGCTGAAAAAGTGCGTTTTGCCTATTATTTACTATAGTAAAATCCATTTTATAATTTGAATACAATCAAAACTCCTAGATTGATAGATTTTATTAGACGCCGTACAGTCTTTATAGATTTTATTCTATTTAACTAAACATATGTTGCATCATGGACCTTCCCACAAATAGTAAAAAAAAACCGTTTTTAATTTATAAATATAAAAAAGAAAGGAAATTGTTCACATTTGTTGATATTTCCATATGAACAATGTCGCTATAAGCCGTATGGTTATTGGCTCAAAGGTAACTCTTACTTATGGTTTCCATGAGGTAAAGGGTTCGATTCTTTCAATTCTTGGGTGTGTGAGTGTGCTGTGGGTGTGTGAAAATTCACAAAAAATAAAATAAAAAGTGTGGCTATAGATGTATAGCGATTGTGACGCCCCCAAAATAGGTATACATCACCCATTCTGAGTTGTCAATACATGGTACAGAAATAACTACAACTTTATTATTACAACAAGAAAAATGTGAGTTTAAATACAAATATTATCTTCTGTACAATATCTATACTCAAATAAATCCTCATCACATTTATTGATACATTATTTTACAAAAATGGTGAGGACTACTAAACAACTCTCTCTAGAACCTTCATTCCATACCCCGACTGCATTTCGCTTATATTCTCGCCTCCCGAGAAAAATGGAACAAAAAGAAAAAGGGTGAGCTCAACTAGCCCAAGAAAGAATATTATGACTAAGATAATATACAACAAATTATCGTTAGTCTTCAACGAGGAAAAATCTAATAGAATCTGATAGACAACAAATTTTAAATCAATATTCGCAATGAAATAATAATTCATTAGAAGAGTTAAGTAGAGAATGCAAACTACTATCTTCTATGTATGAATTTAAAAGTTCATCGCTCTATCTTTTATCCCCGTAACATCAATCAATATACATCCGAATCAAATATTCATCTTTGCACTACGTGCCAAAGATATTCATCGATTAATTCATGTTCATCTAAACACTGCTCATCTTTGTACTACGACCAAAGATATTCTTGAAATCATTCATCTTTGCACTACGTGCCAAAGATATTCAATAATATAATCATTTAAGACCGAGGATGATGAAAAATATTTTTAAAGAAACGAATCCAAAGGAAACAAAATGACAAGGATTAAGGATTAAGGATTCGTACTTTGTTTTATCCATGTCCAAAAATACCTCAAAAATAATCACGGTGGTGTAAAATTCAAGAATGATCAAAACATGGATACAATCAAAGCTAGTATCCGAATAGATATTTTGGACAAAGAGAAGAAATTTCATTTTTCTATTGAATAATTAATCGATATCGTGAATAGTCTTAGTATCGTGAATAGTCTTAGATATCGTGAATAGTAACTCACACACAAAGATAGAAATTCCACAAAAAAACATCTTCACGCTTCATGAATAAGACTACGTGAATAAGAACTCATGAATAGTAACTCATGAATAGTAACTCGTGAATAAGAACTCATGAATAGTAACCCCACATGAAAAAGTTCTAAATTTGATAAAAGTTTCAACCAATATTTCAAAGATAATGATATTGAAGAAATAATATCATTTGAGAAGAAAATAACATCCCTTACCTCGAAAGATTAAGATACTAAATTTGGAATACCGGGTATAGTCTTTGAAGGAACTTCCACCGTCTAACAATACTCAAAGTATACTCAAAATACTCACAAGAATACGCTCGATAATATAGAGAGAGAAACTTGAGTTTACGGTGTGATTTTCAATTATAACCCAAGCCCTATTTATAGGAAAATCGCTTAGAACACCAAAAGCAGAAAAATTAATATAATATTAATATATATATTAAGATTTCTCGCCCACCTTCCTAGATCTGATCTCAGCTCATTATGCACATGTTGTAGCCCACAAAACAAACAAAAACGTTTTTATTATTTAAAATATTTTAAACTTCCAAAATCAATTATTTGAACTTCCTAACTTCAATAATTCATAATAAATAGCCCTTCTATCAGAAAATTCGAATCTCATGAGTTTTTATAGGAAATTCAATTCTCTACAACTTTGCAGAAGAAAGTTTTTCCAAATTCCAAACAGAAATTGACCGAAATCCACAAACGGGGGATTTTACAAGCTATAATCAAATTTCAGTCAATAAATGGGGTCCACTGACATGTTTAACATGTTTTAAACATTTATTACAACAAAAATACTCTTCCTCCTCGTATACTCATATATCCCACATTCGTTGTAAAAATATCACCATTATTATATTATTAAAATATAATAATATATTTAAAAGAATTATTTTATCAGAAAAATATAAAATTTCAATTTTCAACAATTGTCACATTAAAATTTTTCTCCATCTATATCCACATAAAATCAATATTTTTCTCATCATATGAATCAATAATTAATTATTCACAAATAATATTACAGAATCATGATATTGACAACCAGCAGCGGGTTCAGAGAAGAGAACTTTCCAATAAGAATTTCTTCTTCTTGGTACATGCTTGAATTAGGTGACCAAACCTCTCCTTGACGAACTTTCTAGACATTGCCAATAATGTTATCTAATAATATTATTCAGATAATATGAATTATTGCTTCGATAATGAAAAATACTGTGTAATGACAATTATTGAAACAACAACAATATAAAATATCAACGCAAAGAATTATTAACTCAATAAAATCTTTGATGCAATAATTACGTAACCATTATTGAGTAGTAGTGCCTTCTACGTAAGAATCAACAATTGGTGCAATACCGCAGTCTTCTGTGTTTTAACCACCGGGTATTTTAACAAGATTAATGGTAATAACTACGCCAGTTATTTTTAAACCACTTATATTTGTCGCTTTCTTCATCCAATCGCTTTCACATTATGGGGCCCACACATACCGCTACCGTCGTCTGAATATTCCCCGACAAATCTAATATTCCACGACCAAACGAATATTCCCCGACAACAATGAATATTTTATAACCACTTGCTTATTTTGAAATATTTGCGTATTTTACCCCTAACTATCCACATTAATCACATCAACCCTTACTATTTCAAAATAATAAATAGAGAAAATTAAATTTCATTAATAATAAGTTGGGGTCTTACAGCGATGGTGAAAATCGTCGCTATAAGAATAACAACCTTCAATAATGATAATTTTTATGTAAAAATTTATTTTTTGTTGTGTATTTATCGGTTTTCAAAAGAAAGAAAGAAAGAAAGTGGGACTTTAACTAAGTCAACAGTAGAGTGAACAAGAGGCTAACTCCGTGCCAGCAGCCACGGTAAGGTAAGACGAAGGAGGGGGGGCAAGTGTTCTTTGAAATGACTAGACGTTATTTTTGGTGTGAAAATGACAACATCGGTCACCGTTAAATTACTTTATTAAAGTATTTTTTTGTTATATTCAATTGAAATTTTAACATTTTTATTTCTCATAAAAATATATCTCAAAACCTCATGCATGATGCACCCAAACTTTGGACAAAGGTTCAAAAATGCCCCTGACGTTTATCTCAATATCTCACTTGCACCTTAAACTAATTTTTTTTTCTCAAAAGTACCCTTAACGTTATAAAACGTAACTCAAATATACCCTTCCTGTTAAAAAAATGCCAATTAAACAAACAAATGTTAATTTATTTTTGACGTGATTGACACGTGTCAGAAAAATTAGATGAGGTGTTCATGCCTTGTCAGCAAATTTAGATGTCATGTTAGTCTATGTAGCA
Organism: Panax quinquefolius; assembly: GCA_020205615.1. Classification (NCBI taxonomy): domain Eukaryota; kingdom Viridiplantae; phylum Streptophyta; class Magnoliopsida; order Apiales; family Araliaceae; genus Panax; species Panax quinquefolius. The sequence continues at coordinate 3,306,677 of CM035160.1, read as the reverse complement.
GATTTGTTAACTTGGGCACGAGTGACCTGATTTTTGTAATGTTAAGAGTATTTTTGAAAAAAAATTTAGTTTAGAGCGCAAGTGATCGGATTAAACGTCTGAAACATTTTTGAAACTTCCCCAAAACTTTATAGGTAGTTTTATTTTTCTATTAAAGTTTCTTTCCCTTTATTTACACAATATAAATTAAAATTACGCGGGTTTCTAACGCCACACTACTCAATTTTGTGTAGTCAAAAGCTGTGCGTGTTTATACTATATTTATTCAGAGAAAAATCACAGTGTATATCGATCGATCGAAAATGGCGATGGCTGGTTTATATCGACGCATCCTTCCATCTCCTCCTGCCATCGATTTTGCTTCAGCCGAAGGAAAAGTATGTTTTTCTCTTTCGTTCTTTTAATTCAATCAAATTTCTGTTGAGAATTAGGTTTTATACTAGTATACTGAACTTCCGGCGTCTGTATTAGTTATTCCGACGAATTTAGTTTTATTCGGTGTTTTGTAAAGGGTTCTTTTGATTTGATTCGTTTTTTAGTCCAATTGGCGCTTTTAATTTATTGTCGTTTAGTTCATTAGTTGCGTGATATGTGTTGAAGGAAAATTCGCTAGTGATGGAATGAAAATTAAGATGTTAGCATAGCTTTCAATATTTTAGAGATCTTGCTTTAGTTGTACGCTTAGTGTATCTGAATTTTCTATCAGTTTGGTCACTGGTTTTGGTGAAATTTGGTCCAACAGGAGATGTGAAGCTCCTTTCTAATTTTGAGTTGTCTTATCTTTTTTGTCATCTCTCCATTTTGTCTGTTTAGCTGTAGCGTGTAGTAATCTCGGGTATTGGGTGACGGTTCTTCTCCAAGTTGAATGTGTTAAAATAAAAGAGATAAAACAACAAAAGATTTAATGTGGAAAACCTTTAAAGAGATAAATCATAGACCAAACTTCGAATCTCCACTATATCACAATAATGGGCTTACAATAATCCTTTCAAGTTTTAAGCCCTAAAACTTGAGGTTCCACAGTATCACGAACTAAAAACTAACCCTCTCATTCACAATACAACTTTTTTACGGACTAAAAGCTGCAAAGACCCTCTCATTCGTTATACAACTTTTTTGCGGGGAATATAAAAGCTACAAAAATCCTCCCCCTCACACAAACACAAAACTCATTCACACCCTCTCTTTAACTCTTTGAATGCTACATGACTTTTGATTGTGTTACACTTAAACAACTCAACATAATACTCAATTTATAGAGTACCCACAATTCTCCTCTTCCTATTCAAAATAAGACATTTTCAAAATAAAACTCCTACAAAAAATAAGATTCCTTTCGTTCCATAATAACAATTCTTTTTTTAATAGGATTTGAGGAGTAACTCAACAATTCCTCCCTCGACTCAAATACGCAAACACTTCAAATTCATCACTGTCACCATTGTCGTAGTCGCCACCATCATCTGCATTATTCTTTGCATCATTTGCATCATCTGCATAATACACATCATCCGCATTACCCGCATTATCTGCATCATCCATATCATCCACGTCATCGACGTCATCCACATTACTTGCATTATAGTTACCATCATCATCTTTTTTTTTTTTTTTTTTTAACATTATCATCTTTTTCAATAGCGTCATAATCAACATCGTTGTCTTCATCTTCATCAGCATCGTCATTTTCATCATCAAGCGACTGCAACGACGATCCTATATAAGCGCAAACTCTCTTGTTCATCAACATCACAATGAACATCTTCAACTCTTTCAATCTTCACTCTCTTGATACCATGTGTCACACCAATGTGACTAATTCCCCTCTACCTTGGATCCAATCAACCTAGCTCTAGGAATTAAATTAACGCAAACCATACAATAAAATAATAAAGAGAGAAAATAACAGAAGATTTAATGTGGAAAACCCTTAAAGGGAAAAATCACAGGCCAAACTTCGAATTTCCACTATATCAAAATAATTGGCTTGCAATGATCCTCTCAAGTTTTACGCCCTAAAACTTGAAGTTCCACAATATCACGACACAACTTTTTGCACAGACTAAAAGCAGCAAAAACCCTCTCACTCACAATACAACTTTTTTGCATAGAATATAAAAGCTGCAAAAACTCTCCCTCACACAAACACAAAACCCACTCACACCCTCTCTCAACAACTCAGCTTAATACTCTATTTATAAAGTACCCACAATTCTCCTCTTCCTATTCAAAATAGGATACTTTCAAAATAAAACTCCTACAAAAAATAAGATTCCTTCTCATAATTAGACTCCAACATATAATAAATATCCTATTAAAAATATGACATCTTTCGTTCCATAATAGCAATTCTTTTCTGAATAGGATTCGAGGAGTAACTCAACAAAATGTTTACAATCCCTATTCAATTCCTTGCAAGACCTTATATTTTGTTTCATATATTCTTTGGGTGGATTCTCACTCCTTTTATTGATTTTGAATTAGCTTTAGGAGATTCTAGTCTTTAGAGACATTTTTTTTGCTTACTTGATTTTTTATAATGAAGCAAACAAAATTGTAAATGGTTTTGTTTTTATGAAAATAGAGCAAGGTTGGGTCTTTCTTTTTATCGGTGTTTATATTATAGATACGTGTCGTGAAATGGATCATCTCTTTCAAATTATCGCCTGATTTTGAGTAATTAATCTTGGTTTATGTCCCGGAACCACAGCAACTTTTCATTGAGGCCATTCAAGGTGGGATGATGGAAGGCTTTTTTAAGTTGATCTCTTATTTTCAGACACAATCAGAACCTGCATATTGTGGTTTAGCCAGCCTTGCCATGGTCTTGAATGCCCTGGCTATTGATCCCGGTAGAAAATGGAAAGGTAACCTTCATTTTATCAAGTAGTTGTAGACTGGTAGTTAATGAATGTGCTTAACTTGTCTCAATTAGTGCTCAAGATTTGACATGACAAGGAAAAACCATGTGAAACATTTTGGCCTAAGATTTAGAGAGATTGCATTGTTATGCAACTCTTTGTTGCGTGTAAATATATCTATATGGCTTTGCAGGCAGTTTAGACAGCCCTTGAAAGATATACTTTTGTTGGTTTGTAGCCTCACCACCCAGAGCCATCAAACTAATGTGCTAATAGCTAAGCGATTGTGCTGAGTGGCTTTTGACAACTTGATTTGATGTATGTCCACATGAATTTCCCCTATGTGTTCATGCGTACTCAATACTGTTAGATTTTCTCCAATAGATACACAAACAAAATTATATATTTATTTTCAATAACTATTATATAATTCAAAAATATATCCCTGCTATTTTACCTATATGTGGGGCCAAAAAATATGCGCGTGTACGATGTATTACAATTACTTATTGGTGAATCTGTTCTGGATCAGACTTGTTACTTTTCTCTTCAGTAGAATGAAAAATGATGACAGATACTATGAAAAGTTCACTCTGTCAAAAACCTTGGTAGAAGTATAATTTTCATGTACCCAATTTTAATTCTTTCGTTAATTTTGGATGTGTCTAGCAAGGTTTCTAAAGGGTGACTCTGTAACTAAAAGTTGTATAACTAATGAAAATCAGTAAATGTACTGAATACCATCGAGTAATATGCCTTACTAATTTATTTGTTTTTTTAGCATGTATTGTAAACCCCATTTTACACTTTGTTGAGTGTGCCTAAATTAAGTATTAATTCTGACAGTATTCTCAAAGGTTTCTGTCTAAACAAAAATGCCAGCACTTTAGCTAAGCTTGAATTATATATACCTAGTCACCTCCAAAAGTGGAGGTGGAGCACTGACGCTTGGTTGAGATATGAGTGCTTGTATTTCACTTATTTAAAAAAGGTATAAAAATATCGATTTTGGACAATTGCAGGCACGTTACCTCATTTTAAGCTTCTTGGCTTTCTTAAATTCTGAATTTTGATTCTTAAATTCTACCATTTTCTTCTTGATATCAGTCACTCGGTAAATGATACATCTTGTGCCATGGAACTTTTATGCACAGGGCCTTGGAGATGGTTTGATGAATCTATGCTGGACTGTTGCGAACCTTTGGAAAAGGTTAAAGCTAAAGGCATCTCCTTTGGGAAGGTTGTGTGCTTAGCTCACTGTGCTGGCGCAAAAGTCAATGCTTTTCGCACACATCAAAGCAGCCTTGATGACTTCCGTAAGTATGTCATGGCATGTTCTGCTTCAGATGATTGCCATGTGATCTCTTCTTATCACCGGGGAACCTTTGAACAGGTAACAATCATGCTTGGGCTTCTTTGGTTATTATATTCTTTCATGATTATTTTCAACCTAGTATTTGGATTCTCTGACTATAGGAGCATATTACTTTACTAGAAACTATTTCCCCCATATCTGATTCAGGGGAAGATTATGAAGTTATTTTGATGAACACATTTTAAAATCTATCAATAAGGAAATATTAGTCTATTGTAAGGAAAAAAAATAAAAAAGTAAACCAAGATTCGTGAGCTTGATCAGGCAAGTTCAGTAGTTGAATTGTGTAGATGTTGTTCTGCTGGGATAAGTAGATTAATCAGTTTATAAATATGCAGGTCGGTCGCTGTGTTACTTGATTATGTTTGTATTTATGGCTTTAATAAAATTAAAGTATTATAGGTTTATGTCAAGGATTTAATCGTTTATGAATAACCTGGATGATTTGAGTGGGCACTTAGAGTTGTGGGAAGTTCTTTATATTAGAAACAAGCTTACCAACCTCATGCGAAGCACTGACCACATGGATAGAGGTTTATTCGCTCAAAATTAAGATAATTAATTGAATGTAGTTTAAAGTTATTGGGACTTTGAGAATATAATTATTATGTTATTAAATTTTTAATTAGGTAAATAATGAAATTATATAGTAGGATTTAATTGTATTGTCAATTTAAATAAAGAATTTTCTTGAAATAGCAGTCTGAATAGAAATTTGAAATTCAAATTTTAATTTATTTATGACACCAATTTACTAAGAAATCTATTATTATTCAACTAAATTCACAACTAATTTAAAACAATTAAACAACGTAATTTGATAAGATTTTTAAATTTTAATGAATTTTACTTTAGTCAGGACACTAATTTAGTAAAATGTACATGGGGCGCGTGGGGAGTGTTAACGGGGTGCGGCGTTAGCCTTATCCCCTTGTTTCCTTGCTCGAGTGTGTCGGGTTGCAATTTGGGGGTGCGACAGTAGCATGATTGGTAAATATGAACACCCCAAAAAAAGAAAAAGAAAAAGAAAAAGAAAAATAGGGAATTAGGTTTGCTATTTTGGAACAAATGTACCTTTTAGGGCTTATGTCTTAATCTTTATGAAGGGGAGGTATGGTTTCTATCTCTCTCTTCTCTTTTTCTCCTCTTCTCTTCTCTATTCTTGTTGTGCACATCTTTGCTCTTTTCTCTTTTTCCTCTGTGTTGCTCCTTTCTCTCTCTTTACTTTTCTTTCTCTTCTTTATTTTGTTATGGGTTTGTTGGAAGTTGGAGTTGATAGTGTTCAACGGCCGATGGGTTTATTGCATACCTTTTTAATTGCCGAGTCTAATAGTTTATAAGTAACTTAGTCATGACGTAATAGGAACTTTAAAATTTGAATTTTTAATGTTCGAGTGGTGTTAGGTCTACTGGCTATAAATGCTTAGGGGTGCTGGCTATAAATGTTGAGTGCTGCTGGTTATAAATGTTAAGTGGTGCTAGACCTGCTAAATGTTTAATGGTGCTGGTAATAAATGTTGAGTGATGTTGGTTCGTGGTTATTATTAATTGTTGACTGCTAAGTGATACTATATTTCTTTCCAAACATATCTTTTTTATGTTATAAATATATAAAATTATATAAATATATTTATATATTTAATATTTTAATATGTGGTGTATCCCGCCGCACCCGAACCTCCATTTTTTTCAAATTTGACGAACTACGCGGAGCTGTATACCGGAAAAAAGCCCTTATTCTTGCAAGAATTCTCCTCGCGCCCACAATTTCTCGGAATAGTTGCGAAGAAATGTTGATTTAATCCGTTATTACCCGCAAAAAGAATGAAGAAATTTGGATAAAATGTCACGTGAATTCTAACTCAATCTTTTACACGATGTATCGTACTATCTCAACCAGGCCATCATAAGAAAATATTGCTATTTCGGAAGGAGGGAAGGCACACTACAACTAACATAACAACCAGATCAAAATGGTTAGCTAGCTAGGCTAGTGTGCAATGGCATTCTCTGATAGGGGCTCGCTTCCAACCTATACATGGCGTTAGCTCACTTTTGTCTCAGTCACTAGCGGCTTATGTAGTGGTCGGAATTCTTCGTGTCCCCGTGTCACGCAACCGAATCTCCGCACCCGAATCCTTACTTCTTAGATGAATTCTAGTTTAGCTAGAAACTAATTTAATAATAGAAGTGTGAAACCAACACCAAAATCACATTTATACTTTTAAATATATAGTAGATATGAATTTTTTTGGTTAGTTGCGGTTTAAAACAAAAATGATCTCCCTTTTCCTATTAGAGATATAAATGTTTTTATGGGCGTCACATAAAAAAAAGAAGAAAAAAGCTTGCAATGGAGTTGATAGAACCAAAAGACTTAAGTTTTTTCCCCCCTATTAGAGATAGGAATTTTTTTGATTGACTGTGATTTAAAAACAAAAAGGACCTTCATTTTCTTTTTGAGATATGAATGTTTCTTAAACTAAAAAAAAAGTTTAACCAAATTATTTGTGAAACCAAGTTTGTGATTTTAATTATCTAGTAGATTTGGATTTGTGCTTGGCTGTTGTTTATATTAAATATATTTTACCCATAGAACCTTTTAATTTCTCAACTTTATGGGGTACTCCTACTTGTCAAGTAAACATTAAGCTTGTTATTCCCATCTATTTGATATGGATTTCTCATTATTTTATGAACAACCTAGTTCTAAAAGATCTTTCTGCCCCATGAATATATTCTTTTTAAAATATTATCCATTTCCCCTTCCAACAGAATGTAGAAGATTCTCCATCAAAACTTATTTCCTCCCACATGTATCTCTATTTTCTCAATCTTTGGGTCAATTTTTAAAGACTCATACAGTGGATACCTAGTTTGGTATGCTTTGTGTAGGTCTTCCTTGCCATTGTCTGAGACATGGCTTTTGATCGATTGGCTAGGATAAGAGCATATATTATCATATAATATGTGTGTATATGTATTATACACTCCTTTTGTCCCATAACAATTGCAACCTTTGACACAGAACGCATATTAAAGATTTATGTTGACTCTTGGTTAAGTCTCCAAAATGCCCAAGTTTAAAAATGGAGCCTAGTTCTAAAAGATCTTTCTGCCCCATGAATATATTCTTTTTAAAATATGATCCATTTCCCCTTCCAACAGAATGTAGAAGATTCTCCATCAAAACTTATCTCCTCCCACATGTATATCTATTTTCTCAATCTCTGGGTCATTTTTTAAAGACTCATACAGTGGATACCTGGTTTGGTATGTTTTGCGTAGGTCTTCCTTGCCATTGTCTGTGACATGGCTTTTGATCGATTGGCTAGGATAAGAGCATATATTATCATATAATATGTGTGTATATTATACACTCCCTTTGTCCCATAGCAATTGCAACCTTTGACACATCACACATATTAAGGATTTATGTTGACTCTTGGTTAAGTCTCCAAAATGCCCAAGTTTAAAAATTGAGCCAAAATTTGAAATTATCAATATATCCAAGCTTAAAATACAACTACTAGTTGAATTTTTGCATGATAATGGTGGGACCATATGTACGTTAAAGAATTAAGTATGTGGAACCATTAAGGGTAATTTGGATAATTAATCTAGAAAAAAAAAATTCTAAGAAAGAATTTTTCAAACAATGTGGACGGCCAAAAAAGGAATGTGTTACAATTATTATGGGACGGTCGGAGTAGATGTTAGTTATTATATTATATTGAATATATTACTTTATTATGTGGAATTTACTAAACCTTACGTACTCATTGGGTATTATGTATAGCAGTATAGTGTACATGTTCTTGAAATACTATTTTTTTTAAAGTAGCTTTATGTTCTAATAGTTCCATGCACATCATCACACTTTTGCAGGGCTAAGACTTGATAGAAGTATTACTATATTTTTTGGTGCAGACAGGAACAGGTCACTTTTCACCTATTGGTGGTTATCATGCTGGAAGAGATATGGCATTAATATTAGATGTTGCACGATTTAAGTATCCTCCTCATTGGGTCCCACTTTCCCTCCTTTGGGAAGCCATGAATACCTTGGATGAAGCAAGCGGACATCGTAGAGGGTATGCATTTTCTATAATCATTTTGGTGGATTATATATTTTTAACATATTGCAATCATAGATTAGTTGAAAGTTTGTTTAACATTACATGGAACATGGATTTTTTTGGTTCATGGAATAGATACAGTACAGTTCATAGGATAAAATAGGGTACGCAGGGGTAGCTTTAATTGGATAAGCTAGGAATTCTCTTAGAATGTAAATGGAATAAAGCTGTATATAAGAGAAGTTTTTAGTTACATAAACAAACTGATTGTTCTAGAAATAATTTAGTTCAAATATGATGTTTGGTTGTCCGATCCTAAGTTAGAATGTTGATATTTTTGCAATTAGAGGTAGAAAAGAAAGAAATATTAAAATTAGTTCCAAAACGTAATGAGTACCATGTTTGTATATGGAAGTATCAAATCACAATTTTGTAGGTATATAAGAGTATCGGGAACTTGTGCTTGGCGCAATTCTCAAGTGCTTTCTTGTTGAATGTTTAGCCACATGTTCAGTAAATAGATATAAGATACATTTAACCCTCCCCAGATCCTGCTCTGCAGAAGCCAATTTACTGGGTACAAGCTGTACAATCATATATTAGTTTTTGAATTTTTCCTTTGGAAGTATCTTCTTTTAGAATGCTGTTCTTCGCTATGGTTCATTATTTGTAATGGTTGAATGGGCAAAACTTCTTTCTATATGATGTTTCTTTGTCCATTCACAATCTGGCGGTTCTAAACATATATCGTGTGGTATATAATCCTTTGGGACTCTTTTGTCAGCTACTTTTGCATTTGCTTCAACTATTTCCTAGTAGCTATATTTCCTATTTTATGTTGGACAATATTGTTTACCTTCACATATTTATATTAGGGTAAATGAATTTTTTTTTTTATAAATTAGGGGAATTGGCAGTTTACCCTATGTGGTTTACCTCGAGGGCAAAGGACTCCCATGTGGTTCACAAAGAGGGAGTCAACCCTCACTTATTTTCACCAAAGTGCAAGTTAACATTCCATTTGTTTTTTAGATGGAAAATGCAAATGACTTAAATAACGTTAGTATAGACTAAGGCTATGTTTGTTTGCAAGGATTATTGATGGGATTGGACTATTTGGTCCTTTAATGAACCACAGGGAGGTGCTGTCGAACTGTCGAAGTAAACCATCCGGGAGTCAAGTGTAATTTGCCCTTGGTATTAGAATATACTGTCTTCATTTCCTCTTCAGGGTATTGCTATGTCACTTGAATGTGGTCCTAACCGCTTTGATTTTTTAATAAGTTATGGTCCTACTCACTTTGATTGTTTCTTATTTTCTCTTTCCAGATTCATGCTAATATCTAGGCTTCACAGATCCCCAGCACTGCTTTATACCCTGGTACGATTTAGTTGACTAGTAATACAACGTTAAACTGTTGCTGGATACAACTGAGGGTGCATAATGTCATAATCTTTATAATTGAACTATGTCTTTGTTAATTTCTGAAGAAGCTTTTTTTTTTTAACTTTTTTACTTTTCATAATAAGATTTGGGTAGTATTAGTTTATTAGTGAGGTTGTTGTCTATCTGCCATGTGGTAGCAAAGATTCCTTTACGTAGAGGTTTGAGTGTGAACCTATTATGAAAGGAATCAGTGCATCCTAGACCGATTTTTTTTTTTTGAAAATGACAATAAAGCATAGCAAAAAACATAACAAAACGTAATTATAGTATAATTAATTTTTTAGTGTTTTTCGTCACCTCTATGGATCAGATTCATTGGTGTATTTGTGCTTCGATGACATCCACGCATGCTACTGCCTCTATTTGTTTATGATATCTCTTCTCCCATTCCTTTTCATGATCCCCTTTATTCTTCGTGTATTTGTGGCGTCGAAACTGGTAATATGTGAACTCTTGGGCAGCTCATGATGGTAATATATTTCAGAGCTGTAAACACGAGAGCTGGGTCAGTATTGCAAGGTACTTAATGGAAGATGTTCCAGTACTATTAAGTTCGGAGGAGGTAGAAGACATAAAAGATGTCCTCTCTATTGTTTTCAAGTCTCTCCCATCAAAATTCGAGGAATTCATCAAGTGGATTGCAGAAGTTAGGAGACAAGAAGATGGTGGTCAAAGCCTAAGTCAAGAAGAGAAAGGAAGGCTTACTGTGAAGGTCTTTATTTTAGCTTAAACTCCCTCAGAGAAACACAGGCCTCTACTGTTTGCAGATCTTTAGACTACATTCTACATTTCATTATAGTGCTTAGTGAATTCACATTGGCCCAGTTCTTTTGCAGGAAGAGGTTTTGAAACAAGTACAGGAGATTGGTCTTTACGAGCATGTGACGAATTTTTTAACTTCAGGAAAATCATGTTGCCAAGGCATAGCATCTTTGAATAATGAAGAGAGTTTGTCTTCTATTGCAGCAAATATCTGTTGCCAAGGAGCTGGATTTATGGAGGGTAACTATAGATCCTCTGACACGTTTTGTTGTAGGGAAACATGTGTGAAATGCATAAAAGCTAATGGAGACAAGCCTATTACAGTGGTATCTGGAACGGTGGTCAATGGCAATGATGAGAAACAAGTCGATATACTTGTTCCTTCATCTCAAACAAAGCTCAGTTGCTCTGGCTCTGATCCAAGTAGTTACAAGGTGGTGCATCCAACAAGCAATGATGTTTTGACAGCTCTTTTGCTGGCCTTGCCTCCAGAGACATGGTTTGGTATTAAAAATGATAAGCTTTTGCAGAATATACAAAGCCTTGTTTCAACAGAGAACCTTCCTACTCTGCTTCAAGAAGAGGTACTATATATCCACTATTTCTGTTTTCTTTTCGCAATTCTACTTTACTAGTTGATAATTAGTAATAAATTGGTAGCTGTTATTGTTCAAGATAAAAGGACACCTATGTGTTGATTATCATGTAAACTTCCATTTTTCTTTTCCTTCTTTAATTGAATGACTACTTTCTTTTTCCTTTGTTGATTATTTTATTTTTACTTTTTATGGTAAATATATGGCAGATATTGTCTGTAACATGGCTTCTCATGGGAACTTGTATATGTGTTATCTGTAAAAATATCAATACTGCTACAAATGTGGTAGCAGCTCCCACAATTTTGGATTATTGTTAGTGGAATCTCTTCTTTGTAGTTTAGCAATGTTGGCTGGGGGTGTAGTGGGAAAGGCGGGGGGTTTCTATTACCGATTTGTATAGATTGGAATGCTGCTATATACTTGGACTTTAATTTTTTTTTCTTCATTAAGATGTGTGTTGTAGAGGATTATTAGTCCTCGCTTTGTTTTGGAGGGTATTTTGTTTCCTCGCCTTTTATAGTTAAGCACCTTTCTAACCTTTTTCTTTATCTAAAAAGCACAACAATGTTGTAGGATTACATGTTCAAAGACTACTAATTTTTTTTAGACTAATTGAGAATAGTAATATATGAATTCAGATGAATCTATTTATTTATTTATAGCCTAGGTCTTTTCTTGTGTTTAATTGTAGAGATTGGAATTCCGTACGGTCAGTAATGTAATTTTTCTTATTTCAATTCATGTAAATGGCAGATTTTGCACTTGCGAGGTCAGCTGGTAATTCTCAAGAGATGCAAAGATAACAAGGTAGAGGAAGATCTTGGTGCACCCCTTTTTTAACATCATTCTGAATTTCTTATAAATCCTGTGTTGTAAGCCAATATTGCCTCAAAAACCTATTTTGAGGATGTAAAAACTTTAAAGCTTCATAATGTGTCTACAAGCACACTGCAGACAGGCTTTTTTTATTACCCTTTTTAGGTCAAATCTCAAGCAAGCGGCGCCTCCTCCCGGAGATTGAAATCTTTTAGCAACAAAGCAAGGCTCGTCTGTCAGAGAACAAAGTGCAGTTTAAGTTGGAACCATGTTAATTGGGATGATGATGTGCTGACTTATTCAGGTAACATGACCTTACTGGGAACACGAGGTATTCATGGTGGCGGGTTTGTGAAGAAATTTGTAAAGCCATCTTGGGTTTGTGGTGGGATCAGACGTTTGACTACCTGTCCCAGATCCTTCTCGTACAGTTTGCCTATATGTTTTAAGACATCCTAGTTAGGAAGCTTGTCCTTGAATGGCTCATTGCCATGATAGGGAAAAAAGGAACCCTAATTATATCTTGGTGATATAATTAGGGTTCTTCCACACTGGACTAGTTAAGCTTTAGTTGGCTTAGCATGTCAATACTCTATTCTTACACCGTTAGTCAAATTGTTGGGAACGTGGTATCTGGAATGAGTGATATATAAGTCTGGCCTGACCAACCATAGCAATTGGATTTTAGTTGATATGTACGGATGATTGATAATATATACATTAGGGAGGGGAGTGAGAATCAAACCACTGGGTAGGGGTGGGTCATGGGCTACCATGTCAATTCATATATATTTATTGAGAATATTGTTTGTATATATTCAAGTATAACTTGATGACTCGTATATTCATATTGAATACGTGGCTAATGATTGATGTGGTGTGTTTTTTCATAAAATATTGTTACAATATTCAATGACATGTATGTCCTTTAAGAGACCAAAATTTCGAGAATGCTAGCTAGCGGTAGCTTAAGTTTCTTCATTTATACTATTAATTTGATGCAATTGATAGTCTACAGAAGCAACCTTTTGCTTTTAACTCCCAATCGTATAAAAAGTTTTTTCCCTCGTTTACCTCCTCCTCCTCCCACCATTTTTCCATAATAAAGTGGAGTAACCTAATTAAGATATTTTGCAAATTCAGTCTAAAAAATAAAAATAATTTTTTTATTGAGAAGAATTATGATCATCTTTGTTGGCACACACAGCAAGCCAACTCATAGTTGTTGAAATCCAAGTGGACGTAAATTATGTCTTGGAATCAACTCTTCTTCATCGATCGGTCGTTTTAGTCATTGCATTGCATCATTCAATGAACATTTCTATATTTCTATTCTATTCTTGTTAGTATTATAAGCCTTGGCAGCTGATTGCAGATTTGATTGAGGTGGGAAAATGTTTTGGTCAAATCCAATACACTGAATAGAATAGAAAGAAATTATTAATATTAAATATAGGCTACAAGGTAAATCATTTAACAATTAATAAATTTTTAAAAAATAAAAATAAAAGAGCCTACCATAGCTGACCACCAAGCCGCCTCATCATTCATACCTCGCCGCAGTGGCCGAAAATTGACTTTTTCCTCGCCAGATTTGAAGCTGGTGAAATATCTATTATAATTTGATCGATACTAAAAATTTAATCAAAGATGTATACTTTTCTTTTTTCCAGAAGAACTTGTTAAATAATAATAAGCAAGGTACAAATTTTTCAAAGTAGATGTTAACGCCAAGATCTTTTCCAACATCCCACCATGTAAAGACGCGCGATCCTCATCTGAAGAACACGATAAACACCACAAGCTTGACGGCCGGACCGCCTTGATATATTTCGAGCGCGAGAGTCGATATCGTGTTCACAAGGTTAACCAATGGAGGATGTAATGTCTTGTGTATTGAGAGAGATAATAATCCTCAGTGGTGTGTATATGTGAATATGAATGTATGTGAGAACGTACCTGTTTGTGAAGACTTAGTTGATAGGTTATACTCTCTTTTGCCTTGCCATCTGTGCCATCCACTACTTCGACACACGTACCAGTGATCGATGGGTCATGCATCACTTTGCACTAGATCTACTCACTACCTTTGGTCACTGTTTTTGCCACCGGCTGTCACCGGATCCCATCCACATTAATGCATGGCAGTAATAGCAGTCAACCATCATGCTTTTTCATCATTACAAGTCAAAGTATTAGATATTAAAATATATGATGGGCCAATCCACTGACCCGATCCGATCTTGTAAGGACTTAACAGAAATAAGGTAATGACTAAGCCCAATAACATCAACACCCTATAAAGAAGACCCAAAGCTGGACTAATCGAATAAGTAGGCCTAATCCATTCTACCAATGGGAGAAATATCACAACCCAACATTGCTTCTGGTTTTTATTAAACAAGAGGTTTAATAGAAACTATAAATGACATCTGTTCGTTCGACAAAAGGAATTATAATAAGACCAATAAAGACCCAAAATACGGCTTACCGAAGCCCATCTGGTGAACATTAAATAACAACATAAAGGGTTCATCTTCGCTGACCTCTACAGAAGTACCAACTAAATCGCCTTTAACTATCGAAGCTCAAGCCATAGAATAAAATACCGGTTCGATAATAACGTGTGTCCATGATACCGATGATCATTGGTTCGGACATAGTTCCATCATGGGCATCGATGCCCATCAATTCGAACTGATTGATTAATAATGGTCATTTGCAAGCAAACACTACCTTCGGGTGCCTCCGTCCCAAATACACAGAAGCCGAAGAGGATACCAAAGAGAATGCCGAAGAGAATACCGAAGAGGAGGCCGAATCCAACTCAGTTCTGTCGAAGCAAAATAAAGATATCCAAGCTAAAGATGCAGAACAAATGGCCCATCGTCAAAAGCTTGAAGAGGAACTTCGAGAACTCCAGACTCTTCGGGATTTGGGCCCACCATTAACTCGACGGCCAAGGAGATTGAAGCAAATTACAGGAAATCCACCGAGCTGAACAATGAAGTTATCCACATGTACTCTGAAGGGTACGAGGTCTGCCGAAGTAAATACAAAGCCAAACTTGTAGTGGCCAAAGTAAACCCGGCTCTCCTCGACTCTTCGGACAACGAGGACTATAAGGAAGCTTAAAGATATCATCCGAAGCTTTAGGACTCCTTGAAAAGACATTTCTCCTTCGTAAACAGTTAGATATCAATTGTAAGACCCCAACTTATTATTAATGAAATTTAATTTTCTCTATTTATTATTTTGAAATAGTAAGGGTTGATTTGATTAATGTGGATAGTTAGGGGTAAAATACGCAAATATTTCAAAATAAGCAAGTGGTTATAAAATATTCATTGTTGTCGAGGAATATTTGTTTGGTCGTGGAATATTCTTGCTGTCGGGGAATATTCGTACGACGGCACAGTCTTTTGTGGGCCCCATAACGGAAAGCGATTGGATGAAGAAAACGACAAATATAAGTTGTTTAAAAATAACAACAGAAGTTATTCACAGTATCTTCGTTAAAATACTCCTGGTTTAAAACACATGATCACACCAGATTACACTAATTATTGATTTTTACGTAAGAAGGAACTACTCAATTGTAAGACCCCGAAATTTTTTTAAATAAAAAGGAATTTCCTTTATTTATTATTTTGAAATAGTAAGGGTTGATTTGATAGTTAAGGGTTAAATACGCAAATATTTCAAAATAAGCAAGTGGTTATAAAATATTCATTTTTGTCGAGGAATATTCGTTTGGTCGTGGAATATTCGTATCTTTTCAAGGAATATTCGTTTGGTCGTGGAATATTAGATCTTTGTCGGGGAATATTCGTATTTATGCACAATGCGCATGTATATGTGTGGACCCCATAACTCTGAGCGATTGGATGAAGAAAATGACAAATATAAGTTGGTTAAAAATAATCTGCAGTAGTTATTCTGAATTAAGACTTGTTGGAATACCCTTATGGTTAAAATACTGATGTCTGGCGTGGTTGCATGCGAGAAGACACGGTATTTCACAAAGATTGTTGAATTATTGATCCTTACGTAAGAAGGCACTACTCAATAATTTTCACAGTAATTCTTCGCTCAATATTTTATTTTATTGATTCAATAATTCTTTGCGTTGATATTTTATATTATTGTTGTTCAATAATTGTCAACGCACATGATTTTCCCATTATCGGATCAATAATTCATATTATTTGAATAATATTATTAGATAACATTATTGGCAATGTCTAGAAAGTTCTGCTCTAAGGAGAGGTTTGGTCACCTAATTGCATACCAAGAAGGAGAAATCCTTATCTGAAAGCCCCTCTTCCAGGAACTACTGGTTGTCATAATTGTGATTCTCAGAATATTATTTGTGAATAATTAATTATTGATTCATATGATAAAGAAATATTTATTTTATGTGGATATAAATGATGGATTTATTTATGTGGTTATAAATGAAGAAATTATTGTTGAGGTGTTTTATCGATATTTTATCTGGATTGGAGGTATTAAAATTAAATCTGGGGTTTTGAGATATATTGCGGGGGTTATAATTTTTAATCCGACCGTTGGATTGTGGTAATTTTTGGGTATGTTATACATACATAAGTTGAGTATATGTCAACAAATTTTGAACCGTTAAAAATGCAATGATGATTTGTTGTGAATTTTAAGAGGTGTCGGATTCTAAATTAGGTTTATAATTGATTTTGGTGGAAAATTCTAGAATTGAGTGGGCCCCACTTGTGGTTGGTGAAAAATGTGCTGAATTTTATTTCAAATGTGGTGGGTGGCAATAGTAGCGAGTAAAACCATCGTGTAGCAAGTCAAGTCTCGCTTTCTACGGCTAACATTTTCCTATAAATAGAGGGCTTTAAGTTAGAATTGAAAATCACACCGAAAACAAAGTTTTCTCTCTTTCTCTCTATATTATTGAGCGTATTTTGTGAGTATTTAGATACTTTGAGAGTTGGTTATTCAAGACAAGTTTCATTCAAAGATCACTTCCGACCTTTCCTTCCGGAAGTCTTGATTCTTTGAGGTAAGGGATATTATTTTTTTTCGTAATGATATTATTTCTTCAATATCATTATCTTTGAAATGTTGATCTGAAGTTTTATCAAATTTGGAACTTTTTCATGCTCGGGGTTACTATATTCATGAGTTACTATTCACGAGTTACTATTCATGAGTTACTATTCACGAGTTACTTATTCACGAGTACTATTCATGAAGTGTGAAAATATTTTTTCGTGGAATTTCTATCTTTTGGTGTCTGAGTTACTTATTCACGATATCGGACTATTCACGATATCTGACACTATTCACGATACCGGCACTATTCATCGAAAAATAAAATTTCTTCTTTTCATCAAAATATCTATTCTCGGATACTAAATTTTGATTGTATCCATGTTTTGATTATTCTTGAATTTTACACCACTATGATTATTTTTGAGGTATTGTTGGACATGGATAAAACATAGTACTTAATCCTTAATCCTTAATCCTTGTCATTTTGTTTCACCGGATTCGTTCTTTAAAAATATTTTTCATCATCCTCGGTCTTAAATGATGATATTATTGAATATCTTTGGCCCGTAGTGCAAAGATGAATGATTTCGATGAATATCTTTGGCCCAGAGTGCAAAGATGAGCGGTGTTTAAATGAACATAATACGACCGATCGATGAATATCTTTGGCCTTTAGTGCAAAGATGAACAGTGTTGAGATGAACACGACCGATTGA
The DNA here is from genome assembly GCA_020205615.1 of Panax quinquefolius. Classification (NCBI taxonomy): domain Eukaryota; kingdom Viridiplantae; phylum Streptophyta; class Magnoliopsida; order Apiales; family Araliaceae; genus Panax; species Panax quinquefolius. The sequence goes on along the minus strand of CM035160.1, from coordinate 3,288,985 downwards.
TGAATATCTTTGTCTCAGTAGTGCAAAAGATGAATATTTGATTTGAGATGAATATTGATTGATGTTACGGGATAAAATATTGATGATGGATCGTTAAATTCATAGATTATAGTAGATTTCATTCTCTACGTAACTCTTCTATAAATTATTATTTCATTGCGAATATTGATCCGAAACTTGTTGTCTCATTGTATTCTATCGATTTTTTCCTCTGTTGGAGACTAACGATAATTTGTTGTATATTATCTTAGTCATAACATTCTTTATTTGGCTAGTTGAGCTCACCCTTTTCCTTGTTGTTCCATTTTTCTTCTCGGGAGGCGAGAATGTAGCGAAAGTACTTAGTGGGGTATGGAATGAAGGTTCTGAGAGAGTTGTTTAGTAGTCCTCACCATTTTGTAAAATAATGTATCAATAAATGTGATGGGGATTTATTTGAGTATAGATATTGTCTAAAAGATAATATTTGTATTTAAACTCACAGCTTTTCTTGTTGTAATAATAAAGTTGTAGTTGTTTCGCATACACGATGTATTTGGCGACTCGAATGGGTGTGGTGTATACCTATTTTGGGGCGCCACATCAATAATGGTTACAAGAAATTACTCGCTCAATATTTTATTGATTTAATAATTGCTTTACGTTGATATTTTATATTCATTGTTGTTTCAATAATTGTCATTACACAAGATTTTTTCATTATCGAAGCAATAATTCATATTATCCTAATAATATTATTAGATAACATTATTGGCAATGTCTAGAAAGTTCTGCTCTAAGGAGAGGTTTGGTCACCTAATCGCACGCCAAGAAGTGAGAAATTCTTATTGAAAGCCCCCTCTTTCTCGGAACTACCAGTTGCAAAGATCGTGATTCTGTAATATTATTTATGAATAATTAATTATTGATTTATATGATGAGGAAAATATTGATTTTATGTGGATATAGATGGAGAAAATTTTTAAAATGACAATTGTTGAAACTTAATATTTTATCTTTTTCGATAAAATAATTTATTTAAATATATTATTTTAATAATATAATAATGGTGATATCAAGTTTTGAGTTCAAATAATTGATTTTGGAAGTTTTAATTGTTTAAAATAACAAAACGTTTTTGTGGTTGGTTGGTGGGCACATGTGTTGCAAAATATCTTTGAAATCGTAATTTCCAAGTTTGCGTATGATTTATATAAATTTATTAATATTTTATTAAATTTTCTTCGCTTTTTGGTGTTCTAAGCAATTTCCTTTAAATAGGGTGCTTAGGTTAGAATTGAAAATCACACCGTAAATCTGAAGTTTTCTCTCTATATTATCGAGTTTATTTCTTGTGAGTATTTTGAGTATACTTTGAGTATTGCTATACGGTGCAAGTTCAAGTCATAGCTTTATATCCTGTTTTTTTTTAAGAAATCTTGATCTTTCGAGGTAAGGATAATATTTTTTTTCCTAATGATATTATTTCTTCAATATCATTATGTTGAAATATTGATCTGAAGTTTTTATCAAATTTGGAACTTTTGGTGTTTGAGTTACTATTCACGTATCGGACTATTCACGATACTCTGATTATTCACTTAATCACTAAGACTATTCATCGAAAAATAAAAATTTTCTTTTCATCCAAAATATCTATTCGGATACTAGCTTTGTCAGTATCTATGTTTTGATCATTTTTGAATTTTACACCATTATGATTATTTTTGAGGTATTTTTGGACGTGGATAAAACAAAAGTACGAATCCTTAATCCTTAATCCTTGTCATTTTGTTTCAATTTGGATTCGCTTTCTTTAAAAATATTTTTCATCATCCTCGCCTTTTAAATGATGATATTATTGAATATCTTTGGCTTGAAGTGCAAAGATGAATGATTTCGATGAATATCTTTGGCCCAGTAGTCAAAAGATGAAACAGTGTTTAGATGAACATGACCAATCGATGAATATCTTTGGCTTTGTAGTGCAAAAAGATGAATATTTGATTTCGAGATATATATTGATTGATATTACGAGGATAAAAGATAGGCGATGAACTTTTAAATTCATACATGAAGATAGTAGTTTGCATTCTCTACTTAACTCTTCTAATGAATTATTACTTCCATTGCGAATATTGATTTAAAAACTTGTTGTCTATTGTATTCTATTAGATTTTTCCTGTTGAAGACTAACGATAATTTATTGTACATTATCTTAGTCATAATATTCTTCTTTCGGGCTAGTTGAGCTCGCCTTTTTCCTTGTTGTTCCATTTTTCTTCTCTCGAGAAGCGAGAATGTAGCGGAGTACTAGCTCGGGGTATGGAATGAAGGTTCTAGAGAGAGTTGTTTAGTAGTCCTCACCATTTTGTAAAATAATATATCAATAATTATGATGGGGATTTATTTGCGTGTGGATATTGTCTGTATGGCAATATCTCGTATTTAAACTCACAGCTTATATGTTGTAATAATAAAGTTGTAGTTGTTTCTGTACCATGTATTGACAACTCAGAATGGGTGATGTATACCTATTTTGGGGGCGTCACATCAATGATATGATTAACAAATTCTTATCCTTATTACACCTTTGACCATTTCTTGTCAATAATTCATCATCAATCAACGTGAAAAATGTATAATCTTAAACTGTTAGTCAATAACTAAGCAAGTCATATAATAGATAAGATCAAGTAATAATGTGACCCGAATTCAACACTTTAAGGGCCTAACAAACCCACATGATGACATTTGCCTACCACGAAGGGTCTGACAAAGTCTAAAGGACCACCTGCCAATAAGGCTACCATCGAATGGTCAGCGAGTCCATCCGAACCTCCTAACGTCGATGACGTTTGCCTACCACGAAGGGCCTGACAAGGTCTAAATGTCGACAATTGCCTACCACGCAGGGCCTGACAACTTCTTAAGGATGACACTTGCCTACCACGAAGGGCCTGACAAGGTCTAAATGTCGAAAATTGCCTACCACGCAGGGCCTGACAACGTCTTAAGGATGACACTTGCCTACCACGAAGGGTCTGACAAGGTCTAAATGTCGACAATTGCCTACCACGCAGGGCCTGGCAACGTCTTAAGGATGACACTTGCCTACCACGAAGGGCCTGACAAGGTCTAAAGGACCACCTGCCGAAAAGGCTACCATCGAATGGACAGCGAGTCCACCCGAACCTCCTAACACCGAGGTGGCATCTGCCCGTGCATGTCAGACTATGGATGAGCTACCGAGCTCCCTCATGAATGCTTCAAACTTCGATTTCCACGGTGGCGCTCATTAACATGATCCCTAGGCAATGGACCCAGATGATGACTACCCCCCAGATAACAAGAGGTATATGAGATAAAATCGAATATAGCCTTTTGGTGGTCATGGGATCGAACTATTTAGTCGACACAAATACCCATATTAACCCTCCGAAGAACATCTGCAGCTTTCTTGACGGCACCCAAAATTCCTCAATAGTGGGAGATGAGTCCAAAGTAGAATACCCGTCCATGAAACAACGCCCACGAATTCGATTCTCGCCAAGCATCAGAATTCGGTTTTGTCCGACTCTTCGATTCTCCATAACTATCGTCATCTTATTTCTTCATCCCTAAGGACACGGCTTACATATAAGAAACCGGGTCTTGCTTACCCCAACTTCTCGCACTAAAACTGCTTCCTATCACAACGAACTAGTCATCGATACAAATAATATATCTCAAAGAGGAGCGGGCTTCACCAACAAAGGCACCGAATAAAGATAAGTCGTTTATTCCTGAAAGCGCGTTTCACGTTCAAGTCCACTAAACGTCTTAGCATTCTTCGACCCTTTCCACGTACTCAAAGATTGGCAAACATCTTTCTGCCGATTTGACATAAACCTTCTCAAAGTCTCTTCCGAATAGTCTTGTCTTTTTCCATTCGAACTCGCAGCTTTAGGCCGGGCATCTCCAAGACGAGTATCCATGTATGGCGGTGCCCTCATTGGATTCTCGTGGAGTGCGGGCTTCGGTCTCTGCTTCGACTATAATCCCAAGACCAATAGGCGTAATACCTTCTTCTTCACCAATCGGAAAATGGCTTTTGGGTCTTCATCTACTCTTCTTCGACCATAATCCCGAAGACCAATAGGGCAGAATACCCTTCTTCAGTCAATCAGGAAGATGGGTGTTGGGTCTTCATCTACTCTGCTTCGACCATAATCCTGAAGACCAATAGGGCGGAATACCCTCTTCGGTCAATCAGGAAGATGGTTGTTTGGTCTTCTTTGGTTATGAGGATCACCTTGAGACATGTCCTCAAAGTGTATAGACTGCTTTCTAACTCACGGTTGTCCATCTTTAGGCGTACCACATCTTTCAGACTGGACATAATTGAACGCTTTGTCCTTCAGCTTGACTATCCGATGAATCTGCACATCTATATCCTTGCTCTGCTCAGCTACCTCCTCGCTCCGCTCCAAGAGAACCTCCAAAGCTCTATCCGTTTCGTCCACCATCTTCATTAGCCGACCACTTTGGTCGTGGAGTTCTAAAGTGGGGTGCCTTTTACTTGCCTTTTCTACCACGATCATGCTCTTTGTCAAGAAAAGAAGACCAACCATCTTCGGGTTTCGCCGTGGGCTCTCGAACGAGAACCCCCTGATTTGTGCTATAACTTCCGATGTAGAACAACTGGAAATATTGTGATTGATAACTCAAGAACACTAGAAAAGCCCTCCTTCTAGCACCAATGTTAACGTCAAGATCTTCTCCAACATCTCAATCACGTAAGACGCCCTGATCCTGCACAGTAAACACGATAAACACCACAAGCTTGACGGCCGAACCGCCGGGGGATAGGTCAGGCGTGAGAGTCAGTATACGTGTTCACAAGGTTAACCAATGGAGGATGTAATGTCTTGTGTATTGAGAGAGATAATAATCCTCAGTGGTGTGTATATGTGAATATGAATGTATATGAGAAGGTACCTGTTTGTGAAGACTTAGTTGATAGGTTATACTCTCTTCGCCTTTGCCATCGTACACACCCACTACTTCCTGACACATGTTCTACATGATCTAATCGGGTCACGCCACCGCCATCATGCCTACTTACTACCTTTGGTCACCGCTTTTTTTTGCCACCTACCGTCACCAGATCCCATCCACATTAAAGCATGGCGAGAATAAAAATCAACCATCATGCTTTTTCATCATTACTGTCAAAGTAATAGATATTAAAATATATGATGGGCCAATCCACCGAATTCGATCCGATCTTGTAAGGACTTAATGTAAAATAAGGTAATGACTAAGCCCAATAACATCAACACCCTATAGTGAAGACCGGTTGGACTAACCTAATAAGTAAATCCATTCAATTCTTACGATGGGAAATATCACGACCCAACATTCTTCGATATTATTTTCTATTGTGAATTTATCAGTTTTCTTATTTTATTAGTCAATAAGTATAAATATAGGTTAGGTTGTTGCATGCCCCACGTTGAGTTAAGTTGGTATATTACAACGTTATGGCCCTAACGCAGGTATGAGTCAAAAATGATGTCCTTACTCACCAATAAATACAAAAAAATGTTCTTGTAGTTGTTGGTTGTGGTAGTAGGGTAGTGAGTTGAAGAAGAACAAAGGCGGAACTAACAAAGCAGAAAAAATGGAAGGAGAAAAAAAGATTAGTAGTAATAGTAATAGTAATAGTAGTAATGATAATAGTATTAGTATTCATCATCCATTGTTAAGAGGAGGTAGAAGAGATGATGATGAGTCCAAGAGGTACAAGCATGGTTTTTCTTCATCTCAAATCCAAACACTGTCTTCCATTTGTGAAGCTTTCATCCCTCCCCTGCCACCCAATGCCTTCGCCATTAATCAACACCACTCACCTGATCATCTTCTCACATTCTCCAAACTTTCAGCCTCTCAATCTCCAATCCCAGATGAGGTATTTTTTTTTTTTATCAAGATTTTACTACCTATACATTTTTGACTTTTATAAATCAATTTGCAGGAATTCATGGGGGAAAAGTAATAATTTTTTTGATTGGTTTTCTTTATCTTGAATGGTGGATATATATAGGTTGCAGAGACAATGGTGAAGAGGATTTTACCTGAAGCTGTGATCTTGATAAGCATAGTTCTGAAGCTTCTTTCAACCAGATTGGGATCTTTATTGCTTTGTGGGTTTGTTTGTTTAGATTGGAGGTGGCCATTTATTCACAAGTTTTCAGAATTACCCTTGAACCAGAGAGAGAAGATTCTCCAAAAATGGTCTACCCAGACTTTTTTGGTTCCAATTAGAGTGGTATTTGTTCTGCTTAAAGTTTTGTGCTGCTACACAACTTACTCTTGGGTAAGTATCGTCTCAACCTTCATCTTAATTTCCTTGTTTTGTACATTATCTTATATTTGCTATAATTAATTACTTAAAAGTTATTAGCAACTTCAGTTGGTCACCCTTTAATATGTCAGTCCCACAAGCTTTGTCATTTCCTTTTTTTTGGACATTAAAGGAAATGATTGAACTTTATGTGACAATATTTATGGTGGCTGTTGTTCAGTCTCTGCTGGAATATATATATATATATATATATATATATATATATATATAACACTTATTTCTGTGTACATTTATTCCACTTATTTGAGGAAAAGTTAGTAATTGCTCCATATATTGAAAGAAGTCAGATATTAAGTTTGATTTGTTTTCTAAGAGGGTAATATTAATTTGCTGCAGATTGATGAAAATTCTAAAAATCCAGCATGTGAAGCAATTGGATACCAGGTAGACAATGAAGAAAAACTGAGCAAACTACAGAAGGAGAGACCTCTTGAAAAGGGTATTATAGAAACCAAGGATGTTAATGGCTTAACCTTATTAGAATCCCTCACCCAAAAAGGCCTAGAAGTCATAGAGGACAATGCAACATATCGTATCAAATGTGATGTTGTCATTGTTGGTTCTGGTTGTGGAGGAGGAATTGCAGCTGCAGTTCTTGCAAGTTCTGGTCAAAAAGTTCTTGTTCTTGAGAAAGGGAACTATTTTGTGCCACAAGATTATTCCTCCATTGAAGGACCTTCAATGACTGAACTATATGAATCGGGTGGAGTTTTATCAACAGTTGATGGAAGAGTGCAGATTAGAGCAGGATCAACAGTTGGAGGTGGCTCAGCCGTGAATTGGTCAGCTTCCCTTAGAACCCCGGATTTTGTTCTCAAGAATTGGGCTGTCGAGCAAAAACTACCAATATTTGGGAGCTCGGATTATCAAGATGCCATGAATGTTGTGAGTAAAAGAATTGGTGTTACAGAGAATTGTCCGGAGGAAGGATTTCAAAACCAAGTACTTAGAAAAGGGTGTGAAAATCTTGGTTTGAAAGTTGAGAGAATTCCAAGGAATTCACCTGAAGATCATTATTGTGGTTCTTGTTCATATGGTTGCAAGACAGGAGATAAGAAAGGGGCTGATTCTACATGGTTAGTTGATGCTGTTGACAATGGGGCAGTAATCTTAACTGGTGTTAAAGCAGAGAAATTTATATTGGAGAAGAACGAGTATGGAGGGTCTAAAAAGAGATGCTTGGGAGTGATTGCAAATGCTGTAAATAAGAACATAACAAAGAAGCTGCAGATTGAGGCACGCGTAACAGTTTCTGCGTGTGGTGCTCTTTCGACACCCCCACTAATGATTTCTAGTGGCTTAAAGAACAAAAATATTGGCAGGAATCTTCATCTCCATCCTGTTTTATTAGCCTGGGGTTACTTTCCTGAATCAATTTCAACAACCAAAGGGAAATGTTACGAGGGAGGAATTCTTACTTCACTCCATAAGATGGAGTCTGAAGAATCTAATGTTCAGGCTGTAGTAGAAGCTGCTGCATTAGGACCTGCTTCATTTGCTGCACTGTTACCATGGGTTTCAGGGCTTGATATGAAGGAAAGAATGTCAAAATATGCAAGAACCGCAACTTTATTCGGATTGGTGAGGGATCAAAGTTCAGGGGAAGTGAAAACAGAAGGTAGGATTTCATACAACTTAAATAAGCACGATGAAGAGAATCTTAAAATGGGGGTGAGGCGCGCTTTGAGGATCTTGATTGAGGCAGGAGCTGTTGAAGTGGGCACTTTTCGGAATGATGGGCAGAGGATGAAATGTGATGGGATTAAAAGTGAGGATGTGGATGAGTTTTTGGACACGGTTGCCGCAGTTGGAGGGCCCAAGTCTAGCGGAGAGCATTGGACTTTGTACTGCTCAGCACACCAGATGGGGAGTTGCAAGATGGGTGCCAGTGATGCAGACGGTGCAGTTGATGAGAATGGGGAAAGTTGGGAAGCAAAAGGTTTATTTGTTTGTGATGGCAGTTTGCTGCCTAGTGCAGTTGGGGTCAATCCTATGATTACTATCTATTCAATTGCTTATTGCATCTCAAAAAAGCTAGCAGTGTCCTTGAAGAAAGGCCAATTTTGAGATGAACAATTCATTCATTTATCTGTTTCTTGATTTTGTATCTATTTGTAATGTGATATGATGCTAAGGAATTTATTGTAATGAATAAATTAATTCCTTTTCTCCTTCATTTTAGTCTATTAAGAATTTTGAGATTTCCTTGTACCTTAGCATTTACCAATGATGTATGTAATATTATTTATCCCATAAGATTTATTTTGTAAAATTCAACGAATATTAGTGTAAAAGGTTATATATATATATATATATATATATATATATATATATATATATATAAGGCCCACTACAGATACATATATTTTGGGTTTAGTTAAAAATAAAATAAATAAAAAATCTTAGTATTCCATGGAGAGCTCTGCTAGCTGATTGCAAGATTTGTGCTGGAATAATCCATAGGTGAATTTCAACACACGCTAAAAAGGAAAGAAACTTGAGCCACAGCCCACAGGCGCCAGATTGATTCTTTCCTGTCCTACAACCACAAATAGATGATTCAGCTTTAGCCTCTCAAGAGAGTTTTTGACATTCTTTTTTTTCCCTTCCCCACTTTGTTGGAAAAGAGGGATCATTCTCTATAGCTAGAGCTGCTGTTCCGGCTCATTAAGAAGATATTCTCAATTCATATTTTGTTAGTTTTGTATGGCATCTGCAGAATTACACTCTATTTAAGATAGTAGGAGTAGGTATAGTGAAATACAATGCAGAAGTTTTAAATCATTGACAAAACACCCACCTCATGTAATTTCTAGGATTCATCAACCGAGTTTAGCAACATAAAGAATTTGTATACTTCCCTGAAAGGCTATAAGGAAAAAGCATCAACCTGAAGACCACCTTTCTAATTGAAGAGTCGTCATTGTTTACTGAAAGAAGCATATTTTCTTTACATTTATCAAACATCAGGTGAAACTAGATGTTATGGTCTGAATACTGCATCAGATTCGCACAAAAATAATCAAGTTGAAGCAAAACGGTTGTAGTCTTGTGGAGTTCCTCAACTAGCAGCTGCTTTAACTGCTTTCTCGGCTGCATCATCCAGATCCTCTGCCGTAATCAAAGTCATCCCGCTTTCCTGCAGATAAAGACTTATATTCATCAGTTGAAATTTTGGTCCCTTGTGTTTTTATTACACCATTAACTCCTTTACACACAAAGTTTCTATTCTTGTGATTACAGAGAAAATTGAGTTTCACATTAACCTTTAGAATCCTCTTCCCTTGGTCAACATTGGTGCCCTCAAGACGAACTACAACTGGTACCTTTAAAGCAACCTAGACACAAATTACTGTTAGAAAATACATGTTCAAGTATACAACTGTGGGGTTATTATCGAGATACAGCATGACAAGAGCAAATCAACTCAGTAAGAGAAGTAGTCGACAATAAATTGCAATTGTTATGAAGGTCTCATGCAACACTCACATGTTTAGCAGCATTCACAATTCCGCTAGCTATAACATCACACTTCATTATTCCTCCAAATATGTTCACCAAAATTGCTTTCACCTTCTCATCTGAGGTCAAAATTTTAAATGCCTCCACAACCTGCCCCACGGAATTAATAATAAGGTCAAGTAAATTGAGAGCAATGGCCAGAGCGCGAGAAGTCAGACTAATCAGCATTTTCATCAGAATAATGGCAACCATGCCATTTTATTTATCATTATCTGAGCAACAATAATTATGACCAACAATAAAAAAACAAAATGAGAGAAAACAAGGAAGGAAGTGCGTGCATTTGTTTCCAGTGACGATATGGATCAATTACGACCTAAGAAACAGTACTAGTTACCTGGCTTTCAGAAGCATTTCCACCTACATCCAGAAAATTGGCAGGGGTTCCTCCATGTAACTTGATTATATCCATGGTAGCCATTGCCAAACCAGCACCATTCACCATGCAGCCAATTTCTCCATCTAACCCAATATAGTTCAAATCTGCTTTTGCAGCAGCAACCTGCCAGAAGCCAAAACCCCAACAAAAACGTCATAAAGAAGGGTTATCACTTTTCTTGTTAACCAATAAAAGCCTGCAACTCACATTTTCATTATTTTCATTGTGTGGGAAGGGGTGGTTGATGTTAGTTTTAACAGTCCCACTTGAACTTCACACTATTCCACACTTCATTTTGGTAAATAAATTATGAATAAAACCAACTATCGGGGTTACCTTTATCACAACACAAGCATGGATTAAGCAGTGTCATCAGTTACATAATAAATGCACAAGGAATAGCCGTACCTCACGAGGATCCTCCTGTGATGGATCACGAAGAGCAAAAATCTCTTTCTGGCGGAAATAAGCATTGTCGTCAAAGTTTAGTTTGGCATCAGCAGCTACCATCTTGTTATCAGAAGTCTCTGCAAGGGGATTAATCTGTCCAAAGAAGGTTCAAACTTAGTCAAATGCACGAGAATATACGTTACCAAGTAATAATAATTATGGACAAAATGCATACTTCCAACATCGTGCAGTCACAATCACAAAAAAGTTTATATAACTTTTTCACTTGCTCCATTGATTCCTTCTTGTCAGCAACTTGGGGAGCCAAGCCATCTACAGCCTTGGCAGCATCTTCATCTGTAATTCCTTTAAAAACATCAATAGGTACCTGCATAATAACAATTGGTGAATCAATTATGCAAGTCAAAGACAATATAGCAGGAAAGCAAGAGATATGTTGGTAGCAAGTTGAAAGAAAACAGAAAAAGATGCCTTTATTATCATGTCTGGAAACTTCTCTGCAAGGTCTTCGATGCTTGTCCCTCCCTTTCGACAAGCAATTATAAGCTGGAAAACAGAAAATGCCACCTTAGTTAGCAGTTAACACGATGGGCTTCACGTGATAAAATGTTACATAACCCTGCAACATTACGCCTGCTTTCACTAGTAATATGATCACTAGTTCGTTAAATTTCAGAAACACCATAAATATATATGCAATCTTATGTATGAATAAAATACTTATTCTCAGCAATAATCCTCACAAACTTGGCAACTTACGGGGCCAGCAGTAGTACGGTCAAGAGTGATAGCAAAGTACATCTCATTCACAAGTGAAACCTTTTCACACAAGTAAACCTGCAATAAAACAGAAACACTATATTAACTATCGAGAGTAAAGTGCGATTCCAAGATTAACAAAACAGAATTTGTAAACCTAGAACCTCAAGCCAAAAGAATAGAAAACTAAATACTCGTTATATCAGAATTTAATACAATTTTAAATTGACTAACTACCAGGATCAAATTTTGAACGCACACGATTATTTTGACTATTATCAGCTGAATGTCAAATGAGCATAACATTATCATCCTCCCACTATTTCTCTACTCACCGACCATTGTTATATCAATTGAATTTCATTTTTCTTCAGTTAGTCAAGATCAAATATCTTCGAAAAGGAACATCGGCTCTAACATTTCTGTCGCCATTTAACAAAATGACCGCCAAATTGTCAATCTAAAAATCAAATCTTTAGTACAGTGTGAAGTAGTGATGCACAGGCATTCAATACAGAAAAAAAATCCTCCTTTGCATTCTAAAGAAGTGAGAACAGTTAAACATGGAGAAGATGGACCCTAATTCTAATGACCTACAATATTACTTTCATTAGTATTATATACTAGCAGGTTGAACTATATTAATTTGATTCAAATCCATGAAGCATGATCTCTGATGATCGTATCATGTCCATGTATACAAAAGTCAAATTTGTAACTCTAGCATTTTGTGAGGCAACAAGTTAACAAATATAGTTGGAAAGAAATAACAAACTAACCTTGCTGACAACTTTTCCTTGGGGACCACTTTGTTTAGTGACAAGTGTTTGACCAAGCATCTTCCCTAAATAACAAGAAATACAAGGTCCCGCATTATACTAACATATCATCAACTCAAAGATTCTCATGCATGATCAGTAATATCACCAACTATTTTGCCAATATAAAAAAAGGTAATGCGTGTCGCATTAATTTGTGCATCAAAGACAAACATTTGCCTGAGATTAGCACGTCCAAATAAACTATTTTAGATGTCACAAATTTGCACACATTAAATTGCAATAAAGATTTCCTTTAAGCTCCTACAAAGCGTCTAGATACCAAATTTTATAAATAATCGATCAGTATTTAAATTCGTGTCAGAAGCAAGCTTCATCACAATCATGCATATAAACAACAATATAGATACCAACTGAAACACAGAAGAAGGGGCGGGGGGTGGGAAGGAAGCCCACAACATAAGTTCTGTTTAAAGAGAGTAATACCAGCCGTCTCTTCAACCTTGTCAGCCTTGACAATGTGAACTCCACCCTTAAAACCACTTTTGAATGTTCCCAGGCCCCTTCCACCAGCAAGGATTTGGCTTTTAACCACTAACTGCACCACAAACAAGGTCAATAGACTCAATACTACTAGTTTAGTCCTTTTCACATTCAACCCCTCAGGTTCCACAATTCAAAAATGAATTATATCAAATTTACAATTAATTGGGACATAAATACATAATAACAATCAACTCAGCCTAAAATAGTTAAGTTTGTCTACATTTTCCTTTGGCACTGCAACTACTCAAATGGATGATTGGATGATCTCAGGTTGAATAATTATTCGCTATATTCTCAATTTGAAACCTAAATACATAATAACACAGAACTAGGACTAAAATAAAATTGACCCACTTAAGGTATTATTCACTTCTTCTTTTTTTCCCTGCAACTATTCAAATAACTGGTTGTATGATCTTAGATTAAACATATGAATTCCCTAAATTTAAATTCTAAATTTTGTGGAAAAGTTTTACCTCATTTTCCTTTGGGAAAACATCCTGGACGACTTTTCTGACTTCCTCAACAGAAGAAACAGCAACACCTTTGGGAACATTTATACCATATTTTTCCATCAATTCAGCTCCCTGCTATACAAAAAATCACTAGATCTATCAGTTTCAGAAATATACATCACTGCTCATACAATTGTGCAAATACATGATATAATACAAACTTATTGTGTATGGATAAGGACTGGAGAGTAGTGACCTGAAATTCATGGATGTTGAGACGACGGAGCTGCTGTTGCTGCCATTTTCCGCCTAAAGAGAGAGATTTAGAAGCAAGCTTGCTCAGTAATCCTCTCACCATATTTTTGACAAAAGATCGAAATCAAAACCTAGAGAAAAAAGTGTGAGAATTGCGGAAAGTATATGGCAGGCCTGGCAGACCCTACTGCGTTCGTACTTGTCTTTTATTTTATTTTTCCACTAACGTAATTCTTAGATACGTATTACATTTGTAAGTTATATAATGGTTGGTTTCAAGTATCTTAATAATCTTTTTCAATTTTTTTGAATGGAGTAACTAATAATATTTGGAATTATTTTAATTGAATATCTTTTGGCTAACAAAAAATAAAGTAATCGAGAAACATGATTTTTAAAGTGTACAATTTTCATTTGCCCATTTCATACAAAATACGTTTAGAACACATAATTCTCAAAGACTAGTTAATTAAAAATGTCTACACAAAATATTCATTAAAGAATATTACCAGAACCAAAGAGTGGATCTCTCTGGCTCTTTACTACATCTCCATTTCCAATCTGAGACACAAGGGACTTGGACATTAAAGGAAATGGTGAAAATAAAATAAGGGAGTTGAAATAGATCCTCCTTTCCCCAGAAACCAAGATTAATATTAGTAGTAATTAGTTGGAGCATCATTAGTTCTTATCATTGATCACATGCTGCTGCTAATACATGGTTAAGCTTAGGGTCTACAAAGTACAGAAATTTGACATGGAAAGCTTTTCCTTTCTTGAAACTACATGTTTTGGTTCCTTGCTCCACCCGGATCAAAGTAGTTTAAGGGTTCAAGAAAGCCAAGGCGAGAATACCTAGGTTTCCCACGGCACAATGGATAATTCCTTTGTTGTCGACCTGTTTCTGTTATCCTTTGCTATGATGTCACTTCTCACCTGCATCTGAAGGGACTAATGAATCAAGAATTTTACTAGTGTCAATAAAGCTTATGATCAGCTATGAACCTCAACAAAAAGGGTACCTGTATCAGAATTGAAACGGTCAATACAAAATTGCTCCACTCATCCATGAAGGCTCTTTTTCTTTATAATAAAAATGTGCAATCATCTGGACCAACTCATCCGATGTGCGAAACTCTGTAGATCAGGTCCAAGCTAAAGATAAATGCCACTACCAATTAAATAAATATATAGCCAAGATATTTAAAGAAGAAATCAATAATCTTACCTTTCTCCCTGTACAGAATCCTGTTTCCCCGCAAAAACAAAATTTGTGGGCACTCTTTAATCTTGAGAGCATATGCCAAATCTCTCTCAATGTTGATGTCAATCTTGACCGCCTGTTTTGTGAAACTATAAAGATGATTAAATGCTTTAAAATAAGACGTCAAAATATTTTAAGGCAATGCAATAACATATTGACAAATATCGTCAGAACTCAGAAGAGAAGCAAAGATAACTTGTTCACATATGAATACTCAAAAAAATGGGGACATGAGAAGTTTGAAATACCCGAGGAGGCAATCGATCTTTGGCACTCCAGTACACCTTAGTGGCCTTCTCTAGCTCCTTTAAAACCTTCCAGTTATCAGTTGCCCTGTAAACAATATGAGAAGAGGCAATGATTTCACATAAATAAAGCACCCTCATGCCAGTCATTGAATTTTCCCCAAAGCACCTTCATACAATTTGATACGTCATGAAAACATTTCCCGAAAAATTAAAAAAAAAAGGCACTTTCAATATGCATAGAAGAAGAAATAAAAGATAAAAACAGAAAAAATACCATTAGAAGTTAAAATAAAAGCAAATCACTGTAAAGTGCATACTTTGCCGCATTATGTCCAAAAACACAGCACATCACAACTTTTAAGAAATTCACACTAACGTATGATGTAGAGAGACAAGTTTGGGAAACATTGATGCTTTAAGAGCATCCTAACTCTATCCATTTCATCAATTATATTACATCAATCTATTGTATAACACAAAATATAAGTCAATGAACTGTGCAAGCTAAAAAGAATAATTCTGTATAACAAACTGTATTTGGGCCAAGTCATTAATTTTTAAGTGAAGCATGTGCGTGGAGGAAGTGCACAACTCATACCCATATACATCATCATCATCAACTCAAGTCCTATTAACCATATTAAATACATTCTTCCACTTAACAAATGCCACATTTCAGTGAATGTAGCTCAAAATAATCAATTCCTCTCTAAGAAGGTCTATCCTAAGACTCTTGTCATAGAACCGCATTTCTTCAGTTAATATGTAAAAAACCTTTCCACATTGAGAAAACTGCATCATATGAATCATCAATTTGTTCGGTGATGAATATTATGTTGAGCTCAATTAAGATAAAGAAAAGAAACAGAAAAGGTGACCCCCAACCTTCCAAGGAAAAGGTTAAACATGTTAGTTAATGATTCATCGGTTCTCTCTTCCTAAATTCATCTCACAGCACCTTACCAAGTGTCTCTGTAGGTGCTTCATATTTCAATTCAGGCAACATATATAATTTTCTAAATGAACTTTTTCTTATTAATCATGCATAAGCTGTTTCTCTAAGTTCAATTGTTTAGTTTTAATCTAACATTTTATACATGACATAGTGAGTGTATTGTCAATCCATTAGAAGACGAAAGGGGGATAAGGGAATTCCCTATTGATAAAAACACAAGCTACATGGGCTCAAGGGTTAATTTTATTTTAGTTTTCTCATCCTCTGCAGTTTAATGCCTCCCTTTCTAATATACACCAATAGGAAACTCGTAATTTATTCGCTTTGACAGTATGTTGAGATTATGCAGAATGTAGGAACTAAGCAGGTCACAATGCGGCAGGGTATAACATGGCAAATAATGATTAACTTACTGATTGTATCTTTCAAAAACAAGGACAATTAAGGGGTTGGGATGGAAAGCGAATGTCTCCCACTCTAGACAATTGATCTCCTTCACCCAATTATCCTCAATCTCTCCTTCCCAGTCGATCTCCACGCCGTCTTCCCCCACTACATTTCTTATTGGATGCTGCTGAAAGTACTCTGATGCTCTAATTCCCCACCCTACATCAGCATCAAGCGGCCAATCAGGATTATCCTCCTCAACCACCATCTTCTTTCCTTTTATATTCCCTTCATTGTCATCGTTATCATCACCACTTCCATCGGAATCTATCTCACCACCAATCTTTTCTTTCATGATATGTTCCGTATCCTTCAGAATTTCTGAATTCTTCTGCCGGATGGATGCAAATGTCTGTTCAAGAGAATCTCGCATAAAATCTTCAACTGCAGCTACTTCACTCCTACGACCACGCCTTGGCTTTTTGGGGATTGTTGTAGGGAAAGTTTTACCACAGTCTTCATCTTCAATTTGCTGATCTTTGGCTTTCTGATGTTGCGTTTTTGCTTTAGGTTTGGAATCAAGGTGAAGGCTAGAGCTACGTTCAGGTTCTAAATCAGATTCCCTCGACCTGGCATTTAATCTCAGATTTTTATACATGTTATCATGTTTCAAAGAAGGGGATAACAGGAAGCTCAAATGAGATACAGTGCTAGAAGAAGGGCTAATGGAGGGATAGATTGGTGAGCAAGAGTGTAAATGAAGGTTTGGTTTCACGGTGGAAAGAAACATTTTCCCTTTGATGAACTCAGTGTGACATCTGTCTTGCTGTTTCGAGATTCAAAAGCTAACAAGCAAAACCTTCTGGTCCAACAAACAGTTCTATCCCTGTTTCAATTTAGTCAATAGTACATAAAGGCATATTTTGAAAAGAAAAAGTCTGACAAAAACCATTTTAGTGCATGGGAAAAAAACTCCCTTCTGCACATTAACTTCTTAACAAGCCAGTATATCGATGGCATCCAAACAAGCAACAAAAAAAAACTACAGGCGGGATTGGTAAAGTAAATAAGTTACTCCAATTTGTAGTGAAGAAATCAACCACCTCCGTATTTAGCCACAAAGAAATCAGGTCATCCCAATTAGAGTTATTTCCATTTGGGGTTCTCCCAAAACAAGGGTGTCTCATTGAAAAATTAAGAGGCTATACAATCTCAGAAGTTGTATATCTATTCATTACTAAAATAGTAATTTACATTGCAGAAATGTGAATGTGATATTTTCTTTACAAAGATTTCACTCAGGAAGAAGAGTATGTTTAAGCAAAAGAATATGCAAGAGCATGCCTAATGAATAACAGCTTACCAACTTGCAAAATCGAATCCGAACACCCAACCTGAAAACCCAGAGAGTTTGATCTACATATTGAAATCTTTTTTGTAAAACAAAACTAATTAGCCAATAAAACAGGTCAAATATCAAGTGGCATAACAAAAATGAAGCGTTATGCTAATCTTGGGTAATATATACCCGAATGGTCAAACCCTCTACTTCCCTTCTTGGATAGCAATATGTACTAGCAAAAGTATAGTTATAATCAAATTTTCACTTCCTTCACCTACTGTAGCTCCAAACTTAAGCCAATAATAATCATTATTTTACAGCAACAAGAAGGGAATCTTTCCATGATGACTAACAGCCACATATTGACAATATTAATTTATAAATTTCTAACTAAAATATTAATCTTAGATAAAATGCTTCCAAAGGAAAGCCCATATAGACCCTCATAAAATTTGAGGAATCCAAAATCACGATTATACTTAACTATCCTTAAAACCACAAAAGATCAAAACTTTAGCTTCTTTTATCACTTTGGAACACTGCAGCGAATCAACCAAAAACAATCCAAGTTAAAATATTTATTTGAGGCTTATTTAATAGGTAAATGTTGACAATATATATTGGAGGTCCCTAAATAAACAAAACATCAAACACATAGCAAGCAAACACTTGTTTATAAAGAAAAATCCCACCTTTTTCGCCAATTTAAAGTCACTAACACTATACTTACTGAGTGTTGGGTCGTGATATTTTATCCCTTTGGGCCAAATATATTGGGCTTATTATTTTTATTCTATTGGGCCTTTATTATTGAATTATAAAAATCATTAAAGCCCAATTATCATATTATTTTCATTTCAAACTTATAAGACCGGGTCGGGTCAATGGATCAATCATTTAGACATTTTAAATATCTATAATCTTTGACCTTAATGATGAAAAAGCATGTCGGTTGACTAAAGAAACCATGCCATGCATTAATGTGGATGGGATTACAACTCTGGCGGTAGTGAGCGACAAAATGATCGAAAAGAAGAGAATAAACTACATGCGATTTACAGAACCCATCGGCAAAGGGAATGTGTCGGTAGTAGTGGGTGGTACATTGATAATTCGGGCCGGAGGGTATAACTTGGCAAGAAGTCTCCACCAAGAAAGTGACGTTTTTCATACTCTTCTTCATTTAGAATCGGATATTCACAGAGAATTATTATTATCTCTCGATATCAATACACTAAGCGATATAGCCTCTGCTTTTCGATAAACCTCGTGAATTCACATACCGATTCTCACGCTGAGCTATCCCCAAACGCCGAATCCGTCGAAGCTTGTGGTGTTTATTGTGTTTACGTTGCGGGATCGTGGCGCTTTTAGGTGATTGGGACGTGACGAAAGATCTTGGCGTTAACATTGGCGCTAGAAGGAGGGCGTCTTTTCAATCACAATTGTTTAAATTTGTTTCGAAAGATGATGAGGAGTAGAGATGGAACACCGGAAAGAAGGCGACGATGGTCATTAGTTCATCAACGCCTCGTATTTGAAAAGGATCGCTTGGTCCTTCTAAAAGTGCTCGTGAGAGCACGGCTTCTAAGAACAATTGTAAGAACTTCGTCCAAGATCCATGGTGGAGCCAGACGGAAGTTAGTTTTCAACGCCGATAAGGCGTGATCCCAATCCGGAACGGGTAAGCGGTTCGCCAACCAGACTCATCGCCAAGTGGTCAAGAGGACCGAAAGCTACCAAGTTAGCAAGGATGGCGGACCAAAGCGGATAAGGCTTTGGAGGTTCTGTTAAGACAAAGGAAGATATAAGCCGAAACGGATGCTTCGTGAATGAGTTGAGAGACGAAGCATCTAGCCATTTTCACTCCGAAGACGGCGAGTATAAGCATAAGAGGTACCCGTCGGAAGGTAAGGGGAGCCGGAACATTCTATGCGTGTGTCCGTGGATCATTCTCACAGTAGGAGGAGATCGAGGAGCGAACGCCTTGACCTCGAAGAAGGCGGCATCGATTGTTAGCATCGATTCATCGTGACGATGAAAGACGAAGAAGCGTCGAGAGAAATTATGCCGAAACCCGGCGGGAGAATACCGTCACAATCGTTCTCATCATGAGGATGAAATTTTACGACCTAGTAAATCAAGAAGTCCCGTAAAGGCAGTAAGATCGGCAGGGAAGGGTCGATCCATTCCAAAACCTAGTGTCGCCCAGGAAAAGGAGATCTCATCACAACCCGAAGGTGTTGATTTTCTGGTTAGAGAGTTGAAAGAACTTCGAAAACAATTGGGTGAGGTCCAACAGTGAAAGATATTTACGGTAAGAAGGCATCCCTTTACCTCGATATTCTCAAGGAGAAAGCGGATGCTACCAAAAGTTACCTCGCATGGAGAGCTATGATGGGTCGAGATCCTTATGACCATAGTCAAAGCGTTCAATCAATTAATGGATTACTATGACTTTACTGATGCTGCTAAATGTCACACTTTTGTCACTACTTTGAGAAAAGACGCCAGACAGTGGATGGGGACTTTACCATCGGATTCTATCTCCTCGTGGACTGAACTTTGTGATAAGTTCCATGCTCGTTTTGGAAGCAACCGAAGAAGGGGAAGCTACTGGTTCTTTAAGACAAGTCCGTAGCTTCACCAATGAATCTTTGAGGCCAATATGTAAAGAGGTTTAGGGAAGCGGTCGGACAGGTGTCCGATCTTAATGATCTCCAAGCTGTTGGATTATTCCAGAATGGGCTGGATCTGGTTAAATCGGAGAAATTGGTAAAGAAATTGATGTTTCACCATCCGAAGAGCCTAGCAGAAGCCTTTGACAAGGCGGCTATATTGTTGTGGAAGAGGCTATGAATAGTCTCAAGAATCCTTCTTTGAGCCAATCAAAGGAGGTAGAGGTTCCCAAGACCGATGTTGATCGAGAGAAAGGGGAGGATATAACCAAAGGGCGGAAGGTAGTTCAAGAAATACTGATAACTCGTGGCGACAAGCGCGTGAGCTGTGCACTGCTCTACCCGAAGGTTAATAAGGTTTATACCCAGTTGAATACAGAGAGGTCGATAATTTTGGATCAGATCCGAAACCAGCCTTTCTTTGAACCACCTCGTGATAATTACAAAACGGGACATGGCAACCCTCGCAAATATTGTGGTTATCATCAAGTCACTTTGGTCGTGACACTAAATGAATGTTGTAATTTAAAGGATTTTGTGGAAAACAAGATTAAAAGTGGCTTGCTGATTCAATATGTGGCTGAGAAAGACCGTCAAAATCAACAGGTTATCAATCGTACCGTTCAAACAGTTCAAGTACCACCTGTTCAAAATGTTCCACCACCGCCAAGGCAAGTCGTTGATGTAATAACTGGTGGATCTGTTGGGAAATTAGTAGGGAAGAAGAGAGGTCTTATCTTGATTCGATTATGTCAATAACCGATCTTTACTCTCAAGGTTGACAGGCCTTTCCCAGAACTGTTATTTCATTTACAGATGCGGATTATCCTTCGGAGCCCATTGAACCGCATGAAGGAGCATTGGTGATCACAGCACAAGTGGGCTCAGTGGATGTAAAACGCATGATGATAGACAACGGATCTTCGGTGGACATTCTTTATGCCCATGCTTATCAAAGAATGCATCTCGATGAGCACAAAATGGAGGTCTGACAGAGGCTCCTCTATATATGGTTTGAAACGATCCTGTCAAAGTGGCCAAGACTATTGAACTCCCTGTCATCTTGACGACGGCCCCGTGAAGTGAGATAACTTGTAAATTTTATGTTGTGCATGTGGATTCTACCTGGCAACGCCATTTTGGGAAGACTTACGTTGATGACTCTTCAGTCAGAACTTCCATCCCACATTTCAAAATCAAGTTCCCACAAAGACACGGAGTAGGAGAGGTGATGGGTGACTTGGATCTGCCTCGGAGATGTTATCGAATTCGCCATTTCATCCGGAATGGGGGTTAGTAAACAAAGAAAGACGATGGCAATTGAAATCGAACCCTTCACCGAGAGCAGTTCAGAACCGTTGGTAATCCCCGCTGGGGGGACGGAGGAAATTGAGTTGGTCATCTGAAGCGGACAAGAGACAAATGAAGATTGGTTCGGAACTTACTTGAACCTCTTCGGACGAATCTTATGGAACTTTTACGATGCTATGTCGATATTTTTGCATGGGAGCCACAAGATATGCCTGGAGTCAGCCGGAAGGTTGCTGAGCATAAACTGGAGATAGATCCTTCAAAAAAGCCAGTTCGTCAGAAGAGGCGGATATTTGCTCCAGAACGTCAAAAGATCATCGATGAAGAGGTTGCAAAATTGCTGGCTGCTGACTTCATTTACGAGATTGATTACCCGGAGTGGATAGCAAATGTAGTATTGGTGCAGAAGCATAATGGAAAGTGGCGGGTTTGCATCGACTACACCGACCTCAACAAAGCCTGTCCGAAGGACTTTTATCCTCTGCCCCATATCGATCAGCTCATCGATGCCACTTCGGGGTATGCATTATTAAGCTTTATGGATGCTTTTTCGAGTTATCATCAAATATCCATGTGCAAAGAAGACATTCCAAAAACAAAGATTCATTACACACCGATTCGGTGTGTGCATAAAAAAATGACTTTTGGCCTCATTAATGCTTTGGAGCTACCTATCGAGGATGATGAACTTTATATTGATAGGCAATTTGGGAAGGAACATGGAGGTTTATGTAGATGACATGATCGTGAAGAGTATGCAAATTCGTAAACATTTGACGATCTGAGGAGTGTTTTCAAACTATTCGTCATCGACAACTGCGACTTAATCCAACCAAATGTACTTTCGGCCTTGGTGCTGGAAAATTTCTGGGTTATCTGGTCAGTCAAAGGGGCATCGAAGCCAATCCAGAGAAGATCCAAGCCATCCTCGACATGAAGACTCCTCAGTCATTCAAAGACGTTCAGCGTCATTTGGTAGGATTGCGGCTTTAAGGAGGTTCGTCGCCAAATCTGCGAAAGATGTCTTCCTTTCTTTGATACATCAAGGGATGAAAGAATGCGAAGACATTCCAAAGTGACTTCAAAGTGTGAAGATGCTTTCCAAAGTATAAAGACGTATCTGTCTTCGGCTCCTTTATTGGTCAAGCCTGTCCCAGCAGAGACTTTATATTTGTACCTTGCGGCGAGTTCATTGCTAGATTGGAGCGCTTTGATTCGGAGATCGGTGGGAAGCGAAGATCCCGGCCTATTACGTCGGCCACGTCCCACGAGATCTTTGAAACCGTATCCTAACATTGAGAAATTTGCCTTTGCTTTAATAATTGCCAGTAGAAAGCTTCAGCAGTATTTTCAAGGTCGACTCCTGGTCGTCTACACGGATCAACCGTTGAAGAAGGTGATGGGCAAGCCAGAGGTCTCGGGTAGATTAGCAGCATGGACTATGGAATTGTCCCAGTTTTTTATCGAGTATCATCCCCGAACTGCCATCAAAGGCCAAGCCTTGGCTGACTTTATGGTAGAATGTTCGTTCACCGAAGAGATACGGTTATCGGAAGTCAATCTTCCGATCGAAAGCGAGGGTCGTTATTCAGCAGGGTCAGAAAGCGTGGACGTTGTATGCAGATGGATCCTCTACGATGACTGTTAGTGGAGCAGGAATTATTCTAATAAGTCCGGAGGGATTTAAGGTTCAGCAGGCCATCAGATTTGGGTTTAAAGCAACAAATAATGAGGCTGAGTACGAAGCAGTGTTAGCAGGTGTCCGATTAGCAAAGAGTCTCGAAGTCCAACAGTTAATTATCTATAGTGATTCTCAGTTGGTTGTAAAAAAAATTTGCGGGGAGATTATGAAGCTCGGGGACCCGAATGATCAAATATCTGGCGGAGTTAAGAAACCAACTTCAATTTTTTGCTTCGTACGAGTTTCAAGGTATTGAGCGCAACGACAATTCTACTGCTGATGCTTTGTCGAAATTGGCCACTACGGATGCAGATGTCTTTCATGGATCGGTGTATTTAGAAATTTTACAAAGAATGAAAGTGTTCAAAGATGAAACGTTGATGTGCATCGAATCTAACAAACTGTTGGATGACCCCTACATCGAGTATTTGGCGGATGGCGTCCTTCCTTCGGATCGAGATCTTTGGCAAAGAAGATCAAGTACAAGAGTACTAATTTCATCTTATTGATGGGGATCTTTATCGATCATGCTTTTCTCACCATTATTGAAATGTTTGGTTCCGTCCAAAGCCGAGTATGCTGCTCTTCGGAAGTTCATGAAGAGATTTGCGGTGATCATATGGTCGCCAAGTCTTTGGCACACAAAGTACTTGACAAGGTTACTTATCGTCGACAATTTTCAAAGAAGCTTTCTGAGTACGTCAAGAAATGTGAAAATGCCACTTCAATAGTCCGGTTCCACATCGACCACCAAGAGTTATACTCGATTTTATCTCCTATACCCTTCATTTATCTGGGGGTGGATATATTGGGACCAGTTACCTAAAGCTAAAGGTCGTTTAGCTTAAATATAGTTCTATTGATTATATGACTAAGTGGGTAGAGGCGAAACCACTTTGGCCGATAAATGTAATGAGCAGTGTGCTAAAAGTTTGTAAAGGAGTGCATGGTGTTTCGCCGGGATCCCTAAAGTATTGATATCGGACAATGGACGCTTGATTCGTGGGTTCAAAATTTGAAGAATTTTTGAACGATTTGGGATTCAAAGACAAAGAAGACTTCATGCTCATCCACAAATGAATGGGCAAGTTGAGGTGACCAACAGACGACCGTTGAATGGAATAAAGCGTAGATTGGATGAAGCTAAGGAAGATGGCCGGAAGAATTCTTTGAAGCGTCTTTGTGGGCATACCGAACTACGCCAAGGACTACTACTGAGGGATTCACCTTTAGATTGGCCTATAATGGTAATCGATGCCTTAGTCCCAATCGAGATCGGATCTCCAAGTCTTCGGGTGAGTCAATTCAAAGAAATCTACAACGATAAAGGACTGAAGGCTAACTTGGACCTACTAGACGAAGTCAGAGAGGAAGCTTTAATCAAATTGGCTGCTTATCAACGAAGGGTGGCCAAACATTATAACAAGGGTGTCAAACTTCAGAGATTCAAGTAGAGACTTCGTTCTCGAGAAGCCAAGCTTCTACACCCTCGAGAATCTGGAAAGCTAATGCCGAATTGGGAAGGGCCATATGAAGTGATCAAGTACCAAAGCCCTAGATTTATCGATTAAAGGCACTTGATGGTTCCGAGATCAAGAATACATGGTACGTCTTGGCGGACTTCTAAGTATTTTCAATAAAGTTCAAGTCGGGTTTATCTAAGTCTGCAGACACAACCGTTTCGATATCAATAAAAGATCACTTTTCTACAAATTATCAATGGTCACTATTGGTCCGATGGTGTAAGGAGGTATGGTAGGACTCACCGCCATTCGATGGTAGCCCTGTGTCCTTTTGGTCCTATATTGATCTTATCGTGGTGGTAAGTCAATGGTCACTATTGGTCCGATGGTGTAAGGAGGTATGGTAGGACTCACTTGGCCATTCGATGGTAGCCCTGTGTCCTTTTTGGTCCTATATTGATCTTATCGGGGTGGTAAATCAATGGTCACTATTAGTCCGATGGTGTAAGGAGGTATGGTAGGACTCGCCGCCATTCGATGGTAGCCCAGTCCTTTTTGGTCCTATATTGATCTTATCGGTGGTGGTAAGTCAATGGTCACTATTGGTCCGATGGTGTAAGGAGGTATGGTAGGACTCATTGGCCATTCGATGGTAGCCCCAAGTCCTTTTTTGTCCTATATTGATCTTATCGTGGTGGTAAGTCAATGGTCATTATTAATCCTTATGTCTTGGTTCTTATCTCATTTGTCGTCCAAATTTACTTCACGTGATGATTGATCTCACTTTGATACCGAGTGAGTAT
Organism: Panax quinquefolius; assembly: GCA_020205615.1. NCBI lineage: Eukaryota > Viridiplantae > Streptophyta > Magnoliopsida > Apiales > Araliaceae > Panax > Panax quinquefolius. Next base: position 3,263,359 of record CM035160.1, on the reverse strand, counting down.
AAGTTATTTATTTTGTTTAAGTGTTGAGTTCAGTTTCATTAGTTCGATTAACTTGAATCTCGTCTGTAAAATTCAACTCACTTCATTGCATGAGTTAATCGTTATATGTCATATCTAATTCAATAGTTCATCTTATTGATACTAAATTATTGACAAGAAACTGATCGGGACAGAAGTTATAATCAAGACAGTTAAAGATTTATCAATAAGCATAAAATGTTCATTTCATTTAAGTCGATTAATTACATGAACATAAAAAGTTAAATATTTACATAGAATCAAAAACATGATATATATTCAGCACACCTTTCATCATCTGAATTGAGCGGTCTTAGGTCCAACTGAAAGCGGTGATAGCTTTCTCTTTTCTCGTTCCCGCGGTCCTCATATCCCTCCGAATAGACCTTCATGATCTCGACATTAATTTCATCCGAGTCCCTATACTCTTGCTCGAATGCTTTTTGAAGCTCTTGATCGTAATGTGCCTCGCCTCTCAAGGTCTTTTATCTTATGGCGTGAAGCTTGTGACGCTGGCCTTATGCCTTGAGCTTCATCCCGAATTTTCGCCTCGACTTCACCAAGTTGTAGGACTAGGCTTGGTTGGTCAAGAGAACTCCTCATTTTTCGCCTTGGTAGGTTCTCTTCAACCAAACCAAAGATTCAGATTGTTAAGGTTTGTTGGTCGGCTTTGACGCAGCCCAACTCATCCTCATGGCCCTCGGTTATTCATCGAGATGTCTTCAAATCCATCTTGGCCCGATCCAGTTTCTATCCGAAGACCATTGATGGTATGAAAAGCATCTTCACGACCAGCTCTTTCTCGGTCCAAGGTCGATTTCAGCATGTTTATTTCTTGGCGCATGAAATCTTCCTCGGCCTCTCCATTTATGTGTCTCGGACGCAGTCGTCCGAAGACAGCATTAGCCTGCACATTTTCAAAGTACTCAAGTCAAATTCTAAAATGCTCGAAGGAAAATAGAGATGTAGAGGAAGAAGTCATTATTGTTTACCTTGGCCAAATAACTCATACCCTCATCGAGAAGATTTCCGTCCGTGTGATCACTGAATCGGTGGTCGTCAGTGTGTCGAACGAAAGCTCCAAAGAGGTCGAAAGGAAAGTTGGCATTGAACCTAGGCCACAGGGTCGGAGATCCCACAGCTTCGGCATGATAACCTTGACCTGAAGGACCGGGCGTTCGAGAGAAGTCTCGCTTTTCGTGGAAAGAGTGAAATTGCCGGGGTGTAGGGTCAGCATGAACGGTTTCGATTATGGGAGATTTGTTTGAATTAGGTTCTTTGGGTGTTGAAGCGGATCGCGAACTTGGATGGCTCTCGAGGCACGTTTCCTTTTTCTGGATAACGTTGGAATCCCTTCGTCCTGGTCACCGTCCTCTTCGATCTGTATTTCTACAGGGGGCACGAAGGGAGGAATGACCGAAGACTGAGGAACCCTGAGTTCTTCTACGATTAATGGGGTTATTTTGTTTTAGTTTTTAGTCCTAAGTATACTCCTTGATCGGAGACGATCAAGTAAGCCTTTGATCGAGGAATGGTTTTGGGGTTGGTTCGCTTTACGGTATAGGTTCGGAAGATTTACTAGAGGGATGACCTTGGTTTTCTGGTAGCCCTCCTCTTTTTATCGAGGGTGAAGATTCTCTTCGGTATGAAAATCTCTTCTACTGCTTTTTCTTGGTTGAAATTCATCCGTGTGAATTTCTCGCGTTGATCTACTTGGGGTAGCTTCAACTGGTGTAGCCTCAATTGTTTCAAGACTTACCAGATAAAAAATCTTGAGCTCCTTTATTTCTACAGAGCTCTATTCGATCAAAGACATCGCACAAATCAAACAATTCCATGTTATAATTATATTTTATGGAATATTTTCAAAAAATATATATATTTGAAATAAGTTTGTACTTACGTTTACGGTCATACAACCATGCTTGCTTCGAGGAGTCCGTATTTCCACCCTCCTTCTGGAAGTTGTCAAATAGCTCCATCATCTCCACTTCTCGTTCTTCGAAACATCTCCAAGTCGTGCAGATATTTTTTTCGTCGATTGCCCGATTCGAGAAGAGATTTCGTGGCCTTTGACGAAGAACCATTTTCATGCCATCCCCTATTGCTTGAAGGGGTATTCACCAATGAACGTCTCACAAATTTCTCTCCGCACTTGGAGAATGTTTCACGAGGCCTTGAACCCCTTCTCCTGGATTGCACTATCTTGTAGACAAAGTGAAGAAGAAGTCCGGTGAGGCTCGGCGCCCGCCATTCATTGACGTAAGGCCACGAAGGCGAAATATGGATGTAGGAGTTCGGCACCAATTGTGAAAATCCTACACCCAAAAACCCCAGTAGGGTCACTATGAAAACGTGGAGAGGGAAACGAACCCCCTTCTCGATAAAAAGTCACCGGATGCGGTGATCCATCCTTGGTAGTTGGTACATTTTCTCACCAGATCTGGGTACCACAAAGACGGGTATCTGGAATATGAAACCGAAGTTCGAACCCTCTTGATTCAAATTTTCATTATGATAGAAGGAGTGTTAGCGTGCGAGAATCGCTCCGTATCTCTATAATAGTGAGAGGGTTTTTCGGGTTCTCTGTTTGGGATTCGTGCACAAGTCCCCTCATGAAGATTAGGGTTTGGGGAACCACAGTGATGGGTGTTACAAGTATGGGAGAACTCGCTCGTGGTTTTGAGAAGCCATTTGTGACGATTTGCGAGAGAGAAAGAGATCGAAAATTTTAGAAAGCGCCGAATTTCAAATGAACAGTAAAAACTCAAAATTGGTAAAGTTATCCTTTATATCTTTTGCCATATTACGTTGTTCAAGACAGCATTAAATGCCGTAATAATTTGGAATTTGAATGGGAAGCGTCCGGCTTTGGATCCTGTACCTAATGGTTAGAAATCTTTCCGAATTGGGCCCTTAACTTCCTTTCATTTCATTTCATGGACAATAAATGGGTACGCTTTTAATTACATCTTGTCATTTATCGATTCTCAAGAAAATATCATGGATTGTCTATAGTTTTATTAAACATTCCATTCAACAAAAAACTAGAAGCGAATGTTGGGTCGCGATATTTTATCCCTTTGCCAAAAATATATTGGGCTTATTATTTTTATTCTATTGGGCCTTTATTATTGAATTATAAAAATCATTAAAGTCCCAATTATCATATTATTTTCATTTCAAACTTATAAGACCGGCCGGGATCAATGGATCAATCATTTAGACATTTTAAATATCTATAATCTTTGACCAGAATGATGAAAAAGCATGTCGGTTGACTAAAGAACCTCGCCATGCATTAATGTGGATGGGATTACAATCGATTTGGCCAGAGTGACAATGATCAAAAAGAAGAAATAAACTACATGCGATTTCAGAACCCATCGGGTAAAGTGGAATGTCGGTAGTAGAGGGTGGCACTTGATAATTCGTGCCAGAGGGTATAACTTGGCAGGAAGTCTCCACCAAGAGAAAGACGTTTTCATACTCTTCTTCATTTAGAATCGGATATTCACGAGAATTATTATTATCTCTCGATATCAATACACTAAAAGCGATATATTCTGCTTTTCGATAAACCTCGTGAATTCACATACTGATTCTCACGCGATTTATCCTCACCGGAACCGCCGTCGTTTCATGGTGTTTATTGTGTTTACGTTATGATCGTGACGTTTTAGGTGATTGGGACGTGACGAAAGATCTTGGCGTTAACACTGAGTAATTATATATCCAACGGAATTGCAGTAGAAAAATAGATGAACAAATAAACATTAAGCAATCAATTTTTGCCAAAAAGATGATAGATATTCTTAAAGATTACTACTTATAACTAACTGCTAGTAATTAGAGAGAAACGTACTGTGTATTTGATTCGCCTTGAAATTTGCTTGGTATGGTGAGAAATACGGGAGCTTGGCTCAGCACTGGATAAATAAATCAGAAAGAGGAGGGCTCTCTGTATGCAGTTTCTAACTTGTACCCGTCAGTTTAAATTTTGAAAGGGAAAAATACTAAAATGGTCTTCTATATATTCATTTCTTATCAATTTAGTCCATTTAGAAACACCAAAAAAACAATAACTGACCGCACTTAAGATGGGGAAGAGACCTTTTGTCACTTTCTCTCATCTCATGGGTTGTTTCAACATAATCAAGAGGAGATACATTTTGTATAAAATGTTGGGGCCAATTGATTAATTATCCTCACATTTGCCTTGATTTATTACTATAAGTTTTCACAAAATAGTGAAAATGGGAATGTCCTCGATCTCTAATACTTTAATGACTCCTCCTCCTCCTCCTCCTCCTCCTCTTCTTTTTTCTTTTTCATTTTTTTTTGTGTTTAATAAATTATGGGTACAAATTAAATCATGAAGGCATGGTCTTTTGTTCAGCTCGTGCACAAGTTGATATGATTGCTAGTACTATACTTTGTTATAGTTAATTTTGGTGCAGAATGGAGAATGCACAGTCTATAGCAAAATTGAACGTCTAACATCAATTCATCACCAACGCAGTGCACAAATATACAAGTTAACTCAATAAATATGTTAGATCATTTCCTTACTCAAAAAATTAATTTATTTTATTAAGATTTTACCATACTTATTAACGAAATAAAGTCCAAAAATACACCTGATATTTTTTCTCAATGCTCACCGAAAGATTTATATTTTTTTTTTTGAATCAAAAATATCCTTAACGTTATATTTTTTCATTATTCGTCTTTTCGCCATTGAGACGTGCCAACTAGACAAACGAAATTGACAATTAGACATATTTTGCTGACGTGTCAAATAATTAAAAAAAAATATATTATTATACCATCTGATGTGTATAAAAATAATATGTTATATATATTTGATAACTATCCCCATTATTCTCTTCCACCACCATCCGCCACCCATCACCGCCGTCCGCCACCAAATAAAAATCATTCCTTTATAGAACAATCGTGCTCCTCAAATCAAACCCAGAAAAACCGAGCCCTGTAACAGCAGAGCAGTCCATCCAAGCCTCCATAGGCACCAAAACTCAATTAAAGGAAAACACTTTTGTCCAAGAACCATCCGAACCAACATAAAATCAATGAACAAAAAAGCATCAGTTGATAGGAAATTAAAACATTAATCAACCGAAACAAATATAAAAATAAACCCAGATTCTGGCGAAATCAAGTCAAGATCTGAGAAAAAAATAAGCTTAGCAAAACATATAAACCCATCCCCAAATCAGACACAGCAAACCCCAGACCAGATCCAAAACAAACCAAATCCAACGACTGCTAGAGAAAACCTTAAAGAGAGAGAAAATAGATCTGATGACTGATATGAAAAAGAAGATTTGAATGGGTTTAGAGAAGACCATCGCCGAACGACTGCATGAGGAAGAAGATTTGATATCGTATTTTAGTAATAGAATGGTTTAGATGACTGATTTAGTATAGAAAAAAGAATGGGTTTAGATAGAGAAAATAGAATGGGTTTTGATCGGTGGGTTTTGATCGGTGGCCATGGCTGCTGCTGCTCCTTTTGTTGTTGCTGAGACGATTTCGAGAGGAGAGGAGAGGAGAGGAGAGGAGAGAAGGAGGAGGAACGAATTGGGGGTAGGGAGGATAGAACGAATTGGGGGCTGCTGCTGCTCCTTTTGTTGAATTTTAGTTTTTGTTGAATTTTAGTTTTTTTTGTTGTTCCTTTTGTTGAATTTTAGTTTTTTATTTTACTTTTAGTTTTTTTGTTTTGATTTAGTATTTTTTTAGTATTAGTATTTTTTTAGTATGTAGTATTTTTTTTTATTAGTATTTAATTAGTATTTTTTTTAATTAGTATTTAGTATTTTTAATTTTTTTTAGTATTTTTTTTGTTGTATTTTTTTGTAATTAGTATTATTATTTTTAGTATTTTTTTAATATTTTTTTGTTGTATTTTTTTGTTAATTAGTATTTAGTATTTTTTAATTAGTATTTTAATATTTTTTAATTAGTATTTAGTATTTTTCCATGTGATGATTACGTATATTTAAATTTGAATGGATGTTACCTACATGTATTATGCGTCTGTCCTTGTTATCAATATGAATGACCCAAAAAACATAACGTTAAGGATATTTTTGGACTAAAAAAAAGTATAGAATGCTCGATATATATTAAAAAAAATATCATGAGCATTTTTAGACTTTATCCCTACTTATTAACTCATCTACAGTTTTCTCATATAAAATTCATATGAAATATGTCAACACAGTCTACACTATATTTCATTATTTGAGAGTATGACCGACCACCACTCCCCAGCATGTGTATGTGACATTGTGTGCTACTTCTTTTTCTGGGAAGGAGGGAGCAATATTGTAGCATTTTCCTTCCATTCATTATTGTTCTTGAATGCCCATGCCATGCTTACAAGAAAATAATTGACGAGTGGAAAGTGATTTCAGAAAAAGACTTCCACTAAAATATCTGTTTCCATAATTTAGCTCACTTGTTATAATTAGAAATGTAACTGATCACATAAAAAAAAAATATTTCAACTGGAAATAATATTTCACATAAAAAATAATATTTCACATAAAAAATAATATTTTTATATATAAATATTATTTTAATGCGTGGAAATATCAATTTTTAACTGGAAATTGTCGTGTATCTTCCGTAAATGTTTTATGAAATTATAAATAATTTAAATCATAATAATTTTGTATTGTGATGTGTTAGAATTATAGGATCACACACACGCACACAAACGATAGAGAATTAAGAAGAACACAAGAGATTTATATGGTTCCCTAATTTGGGTCTTTCATGACGACTTTATTGTTTATTGATGATTCCTTGCGGTTACATGCGCTTTCGATAGATAGATATATACCTCTCTAATCATATTCCAATCCTCTTTCATATTATGGTCAATTACCCATAATACTCTTTCCAATTAATAACTCACAAAGTCTCATGATCGCCGACCAACTGTGACACCTTCTATCAAGATATCTGCTTGACCAGCTCAGCCTTCTAGCCTGAACAGAGTTCCTCGCAGAAGGCACGCCCGTCTTACCTTCCTGCTTGCTCCAGTAGCCCCGGCTTCTTATACGGCGATACCATACCCTTCAAGACTTCGCGACCTTGGGTGCAACCCTAAAAGCTAATCGTCGCTTATTTCTCATTCTCGCTTCGCATTTCGCTTCCGTTTTTAAGATACATTCGGCCTGCTTTCCGTTTCCCTACGCTCCGCACTAGCCCTTTTCCAGTGACTTCTATATTTATGAGTCACAAGTTCCCAACATGATGTATATTGAATAACACATATAACACGACTATTGATCTTGAATACTTTAAACCTTACTTATAGAGCAATTAGAATGAGTTAAGAACATGATGAATATATGATGAATATGGACCATAAGTTGTTATAAGTAAGTTTGTTGCAATCCCCATTTTTATATATAATAATTTATTTTTTTATAATAAATTTCCATTTTGTATTAAATAATAAAATTTAATGTATATTTTATGACGCCCCAAAATAGGTATACACACAACACCCATTCCGAAATGCCAAATACATGATGTACGTAAACAACTACAACTTTATTATTACAACAAGAAAAGCGTGAGTTTGAATACAAAATATTATCTTCAGATAATATCTATACTCAAATAAATCCTCATCACATTATTGATTCATTATTTTACAAAAATGGTGAGGACTACTAAACAACTCTCTCTAGAATCTTCATTCCATACCTCGACTAAGATTTCGCTACATTCTCGCCTCCCGAGAAGAAAAATGGAACAACAAGGAAAAGGGTGAGCTCAACTAGCCCAAGAAAGAATATTATGACTAAGATAATATACAACAAATTATCGTTAGTCTTCAACAGGAAAAAATCGATAATACAATGATAACAAGTTTCGGATCAATATTCGCAATGAAATAATAATTCATAGAAGAGTTACGTAGAGAATGAAATCTACTATAATCTATGAATTTAATAAATTCATCATCAATATTTTATCCTCAGAACATCAATCAATATACATCCTGAATCAAATATTCATCTTTTAAACACTCTGCAGGTGCCAAAGATATTCATCATTAATCATGTTCATTTAAACACCGCTCAACTTTGCACTACTGCATCAAAGATATTCTTCGAAATCATTCATCTTTTACTACAGCCAAAGCCAAAGATATTCAATAATATCATCATTTAAGATCGAGGATGATGAAAAATATTTTTAAAGAAACGAATCCAAAGAAACAAAATGACAAGGATTAAGGATTAAGGATTCAGATTTGGTTTTATCCACGCCCCAAAAATACCTCAAAAATAATCATAGTGGTGTAAAATTCAAGAATGATCAAAACATGGATACAATCGAGCTAGTATCCGTAATAGATATTTTGGACAAAAAAGAAGAAATTTTATTTTTCTATTGAATAAGGCCAGATATACATGAATAATGTAGTCAGATATCGTGAATAAAGGTCAGATATACGTGAATAAAGAACTCAGACACCAAAAGATAGAAATTCCACAAAAACATCTTCACGCTTTATGAATAGTACTCGTGAATAAGAACTCGTGAATAAGAACTCATGAATAAGAACTCGTGAATAAGAACTCACGCATGAATATGAATAGAACCCATGAATAGTAACTCCCGACATGAAAAAGTTCCAAATTTGATAAAAACTTCAGATCAACATTTCAAAGATAATGATATTGAAGAAATAATATCATTACAAAAAAAAATAATATCCCTTACCTCGAAGATCAAGATTTCTACTATTAGAATCTAGATATAGTCTTTGAAGGAACTTGCAATCCGCCTAGCAATACTCAAAGTATACTCAAAATACTCACAAGAATACGCTCAAAATATCGAGAGAGAAATAGAGAGAAACTTCAGTTTAAATTGTGATTTTCAATTCTAACCCAAAGACCCTATTTATAGAAATTGCTTAGAATACACCAAAGCGTAAAATTTAATATAATATTAATATAATTATACAAATTTTCCTTAGCCCACCTTTTGGTCAAAACACCAGCCACACATGTTAATGATGTCCAAAAAATACAAAAACGTTTTTCTTAACAAAAATAATTTAAACTCCCAAAATCAATTATTTTGAGCTTCTAACTTCAATAATTCATAATAAATAGCCCTTTCATCAGAAAATTCGAATCTCGCGAGTTTTTATAGGAAATTCAATTCTCTACAACTTTGCAGAAGAAAGTTTTTCCAAATTCCAAACAAAAATCGACCGAAATCCACAAACAAGCGATTTTACAGCTATAATCAAATTTCTACCAATAATTGTGTCCACCAACACACAAAACATGTGTTAAACATTTAATGCCACAAAATACTCTTCCTCCTCATATACTCATATATCCCACATTCATTGTAAAAATATCACCGCTAATATATTATTAAAATAATATATTTAAATGAATTATTTTATCGTAAAAAGATAAAATATTAATTTTCAACAATTGTCATTTTAAAAATTTTCTCCATCTATATCCACATAAAATCAATATTTTCCTCATCATATAAATCAATAATTAATTATTCACAAATAATATTACGAGAATCACAATATTGACAACCGTGCGCTTCAGTGAAGAGGGCTTTCAATAAGAATTTCTTCATCTTGGCGCCTTGATTAGATGACCAAACCTCTCCTTAGATGTAACTTTCTAGACATTGCCAATAATGTTATCTAATAATATTATTCAGATAATATGAATTATTGCTTCGATAATGAAAGATACTTTGTGTAATGACAATTATCAAACAACAAAGAATATAAAATATCAACACAAAGAATTATTAACTCAATAAAATATCGAATAAAGAATTATCGTAACCATTATTGAGTAGTGCCTTTCTTACGTAAGAATCAATAATTGGTGCAATACCGTGTGCTACTTGCTCAACAACGCGTAGACAGTGTGTTTTAACCACCGGTATTCCAACAAGATATAATTAAAAATAACTACGCTGTGTTATTTAAAAACAACTTATATTTGTCGCTTTCTTCATCCAATCGCTTTCACATGGGGCCCACACATGGTCATTGCCAAGTCGCATTTAATATTCCCCGACAAAGATTTAATATTCCACGACCAAACGAATATTCCCCGACAACAATGAATATTTTATAACCACTTGCTTATTTTGAAATATTTGCGTATTTAACCCTTAACTATCCACATTAATCAAATCAACCCTTACTATTTCAAAATAAAGGAAATTCCTTTTATTTAAAAATTTCTAGGTCTTACAACCTCCCTCCTTATGAAATTTCGTCCTCGAAATTGACGACGTACTGTGTGTTTTGAAAAGGTGAGGATACCTCGCTTTCATTTTCGCTTTTCAATTCCCTGTGTCATTTCCTCTATAAAGATGATTCCTCCACAAAACTTTAACTTGTGGTATGACCTTTCTTGTGTAGGGACATGCTCCTTCCTATCCAAAATCTTGACAGTACCTCCTCATACGTTAAGTCTTCTACTATCTCGTCCCTTTCTAACTCAATAACGTGGTTCGGGTCTTTCACATATTTACGAAGTACGGATATGTGAAACACATTATGAACACGAGACATACTTTGAGGTAACGCAAGTCTATAGGCTACATTTCCTACTCGGTCAAGAATTTGAAATGGACCAATAAATCGTGGATCGAGCTTTCCTCTCTTCCCAAATCTTGTAACTCCCTTCCATGGAGAAACTCACAACAATACATGATCCCCTACACTAAATTCCACGTCCTTTCGATGAAGATTCGTGATAACTCTTTTGTCGATCTTGCGTGCCGTTTGTATATCGCTTGTCGAATCATTAGTCATATCGTCTTAACTCTCGGGTCCCAACAATGTTGCTTCACCCACCTCATCCCAACATATCGAGAAACGACATTTTGTCCATATAATGCTTCAATGGAACCATGCCTATATTTGTTTAATAACTATTGTTGTATGAGAATTCCACCAATGGCAAGTACTTATCCCAACTTCCTTTGAAATCTAGGACACGAGTTTTAATATATCTTCAAGAGTTTGAGTAGTCCTTTCGATTGCCCATCCGCTTTGAGGATGGTATGCCAAACCGAATAAGAAATTCGCGCCCTATAGCTTTTCTACAAACTAACCCAAAATCATGAAGTGAATCTTGGGTCACGATCTAAAACTATGGATACCGGCATGCCATGCAATCTCACAATCTCATTTACGTATATACGAGAAAAAGACGTTCAAGGAATAAGTCTCAGATCGGTGAGAAATGAGTAGACTTGGTTAATCTATCAACAATAACCCAAATCGCATCTATGCCTTGAGAAACCCCAGGAAGATTAGTAATGAAATTCGTGGTAATGTGTTCCCACTTCCATTTCAAAATCTCAAGTGGTTGCAACGGACCCTTAGGTACAAGATGCTCCGCCTTTACACGCTTAATGAAGTTAAACACATCGAGATAAACTACGCGATCTCTCTCCTCATATTGCTCCACCAAAATGTATGTTGAAGATCATAATACATTTTGGTACTCCTGTGATGGATTGCAAATGGTGTATTGTGTGCCTCCATCATAATCTTGTTCTTCAAATCGAGTCGTTAGGAACACAAAGTCTGTGAGTGGACTCAAGTATTCCTTCTTCATCAATTCTCGCTTAATAGCTCCTTCTTGTGACTTTCTTCGCATCGATCACCCGGTTCGGTGGCTTGAGCAACCTTAACTTTTTCTATTAAAGTTGGCTCTATACGATACTTGACATCATCGCACTCGTTCTCGTGATATGATCTTCTACTCAACGCCATCACCTACCACGTTCGCTTTTCCAAGATGGTATGGTTAGAATATGTATAAAATGAGTCGCCTCTTGAGCTCTTGGAAAATCTTCTCGCATTCCTCGCCCATACTAATTTTTTGTATCTTTTCAAGTCACTAAGTTAACTAATAATGACTCGAGAATATCCTTCAACGAATCTCCGATAATAACCAACTAAGCTTCAAAGCTACGATATTTCGATTCTCGACTTATGTTGCTTCTCTCAATCGCGACTCATATCCCAATCTTGGATAAGACGTCACAATGACACCTATCGCTTTACTTATCGCACTTAATATGACGTCCCCTACAGAGAGTCTCGCTTAGTGAATTCCACAAAGGAAGTCACAAGATAAAGGCTCAGTACCAAATTTATAGTTGAATTTTTAACTCCCAAGTTCAATAGAGCCATTCGATATGAGATTTTAGAAATGAGTTTTGTACCGGGTTCAAAGTCGATACAAAATTTAATATCGCTTTGGGAGTAAGCCAAGAAATTCTTCGTAAAAATACGCCGGAAAAAATCAATAACAACAGAATATTATTCAAATCGACGTGTCTTTATTCAAATCCATAACACGGACTAAGAAAATTTGACATCCGTAATAAACGAATGACTTCATGGCTTGATATGAAAATGTTTGACTACAATGGTTTGATTGCTTGAATTCAATAACAAAGTTGCTTAGGAATATGAAAACTAACAACCTTACGAAAATAATCAATTTCTAAGCATGATGAGTAGTTAACCTTAAAATCACATCAAAAACAAATATCTCTATAGAAATAAGGTTAACAGTAATGATGATAGTGCCAACTCAATCAAGCAAGATTTTTAAACAATGAGATGTAATGAAAGTTTCTCCTAACGGATTCTCCATAAATAGGTCAAAGTCTAATTTCTCCGAGTCAAGTTCAAACGCCGAGCGCAAGTAAGAGAGATAAAAGAATGGGTAGAACCGATATTCTAGTAAGGTATATACTTCGCAAGAATTTATAATTAACTAACCCGCTATAACTTCGTTCGTTCTTGCATTTTGACCGGCCACGACAAACGCTTCTTCCTTAATCGCTGACTTTGACTTTTCTCGGGATGTCTTTTGAGTCACCGTCCCCATCAACTAGGGTTTCGCCATCGCATAATCTCGAAATATATGTCCTTCCTTTCCACAACTATAAGCATACCTTAAACTGTGTGGGCGGTTTGATATGTCCCTCTTTCCCGTGATTTGTAACATACGACCGGTGGTCGCTTCTCTCCCTAAAACTAGTTGCTATAAGCGCCGACGCCTTCACATGGTCGTTGTTGAATCTCCTTTTTAAAATCTCCTCCCGACTCGCTTTTCTATTTTCATGGCTACGATTACCACCGTAGTGGTTACCGCTTTGTCTCAGATTCTCTTCTTTCTCCGCCGTTATCGTTATTCGATGATCGCTATCTTCTAGATGATCCTCGTTTATGGTCCCTCGGTTGAACGCATTTCTCGTTATCTCGCCTAACAATCGAGCCCTCGCTGACAACATCCGAATAGAGAGAAAATTTATGAGAAATGAGATATCGACGTATGTCGGGTTTCAAACCTCTCGTAAACATCCGCGTCATACGCTCCTCATTCTCCACCAAATGAGGTGCAAACACTCGATAACTCCGCTAACTTCGCCTCGCATTTTAGACACCGCCATGTTATTCTCGCTTTCTAGTCTAATAAACTCCACTTCCTTCATACGACGAATACTTTCGTGGAAGTACTTGTCATTGAATCTGCTTCTGAAACGCTCTCCCACGACACGCCGAAAGTACCGGATGTGTAGGTACGCTTCACGATTCCCACCAAAGAATCTGCCTTTCGCCACTTTAACATAAAGGTGGCGAATGGAACTTTCGTTCTTCTCGCATCCCAAGACATCGAATATCTTGGTAATTTGTTTGACCCACGCTCCGCCTTTAATCGGATCCGCTTTCCTAGAATTCGTGGTCCCAACTCTTTGAATCGCTTGGGTGTGACCACTCGTGAATTGCTATCATTTCCTCCTCATATTTTGAACACGAGTCTCCTCGTCGATTTTGCATGAATCGCAAAAAAAGCTTCTAAACATCCCCTCGCATCATCATCTGCTTCGGTGGTGTTGTTCACAGGAGAACATTGCCACTGTTGCACGCTTCTCCTCGTTGGTGAGTACAGAGACAGCATCTCCACTGGTCTCATTTACTCCATCATTAATATTCTCAATGACATTCTCAAATATCATCATAAAATAAGGGTTAATTAAGGAAATCAATATATCACATAATATCCCTATATAATCGACTAACTAACAAATAAGCTTAGTAGACACACTAATGAAGGATTTACTCGTCTCTCCCCTCCTAGTTCTATTCCCCGATCTCCGCCAGAGATCATATCCTAAGCTCGATATTAACCGTGACGCCCCAAAATAGTATACACAACACCCATTCTCGAGTCGCCAAATACATGGTACATGTAAAACAACTACAACTTTATTATTACAACAAGAAATCTGTGAGTTTGAATACAAATATTATCTACTAGACAATATCTATACTCAAATAAATCCTCATCACATTATTGATTCATTATTTTACAAAATGGTGAGGACTACTAAACAACTCTCTCTAGAATCTTCATTCCATACCCCACTAAGACTTTCGCTACATTCTCGCCTCCCGAGAAGAAAAATGGAACAACAAGGAAAAGGGTGAGCTCTACTAGCCCAAGAAAGAATATTATGACTAAGATAATATACAACAAATTATCGTTAGTCTTCAACAGGAAAAATCGATGAATACAATAGACAACAAGTTTCGGATCAATATTCGCAATGAAATAATAATTCATGTAAGAAGAGTTACGTAGAGAATGAAATCTACTATAATCTATGAATTTAATGAAATTCATCATCAATATTTTATCCTCAGAAAATCAATCAATATACATCCGAATCAAATATTCATCTTTGCACTACTGTGCCCAAAGATATTCATCACTTAGTCATGTTCATTTAAACACTGCTCATCTTTGCACTACAGCCAAAGATATTAATCAATCGGTCGTGTTCATCTCAACACTGCTCATCTTTCGCACACTGGGCCAAAGATATTCTTCAGAAATCATTCATCTTTGCACTACAGCCAAAGATATTCAATAATATCATCATTTAAGACCGAGGATGATGAAAAATATTTTTAAAGAAACGAATCCAAAGAAACAAAATGACAAGGATTAAGGATTAAGGATTCGTACTTGGTTTTATCCACGCCCAAAAATACCTCAAAATAATCATAGTGGTGTAAAATTCAAGAATGATCAAAACATGGATACAATCGAGTTAGTATCCGTAATAGATATTTTGGACAAAAAGAAGAAATTTTATTTTTCTATGAATAGTCAGATATCGTGAATAAGTCAGATATATCGTGAATAAGTCACAGATACGTGAATAATAACTCAGACACCAAAAGATAGAAATTCTACAAAACATCTTCACGCTTCATGAATAAGACTTTGAATAATAAGAATCATAGAACTCGTGAATAAGAATCGTGAATAAGAACTCATGAATAAGAACTCGTGAATAAGAACCCGAGCACTACGAAAAAAGTTCCAAATTTGATAAAACTTCAGATCAACATTTCAAAGATAATGATATTGAAGAAATAATATCATTACGAAAAAAAATAATATCCCTTACCTCGAAAGATCAAGATTTCTAAATTAGAATCTGTATATAGTCTTTGAAGGAACTTGCAGACCGTCTCAGCAATACTCAAAGTATACTCAAAATACTCACAAGAATACGCTCAAAATATCGAGAGAGAAATAGAGAGAAAACTTCAGCTTTACGGTGTGATTTTCAATTCTAACCTAAGACCCTATTTATTTATAGGAAAATGCTTGAACAAAAAGCAGTAAATTGAATATAATAATATTATTTATAAACAAAATTCCTTAGCCCACCTTTGAAATCTGATTTCAGCCATAGCACATGTTAAATGAGGTTCACAAACTCACCAAAACGTTTTTCTCAAAATAATTAATTAAAACTCCCAAAATTAATTATTTTAACTTCTAACTTCAATAATTCATAATAAATAGCCCTTTCATCAGAAAATTCGAATCTCATGAGTTTTTATAGGAAATTCAATTCTCTACAACTTTGCAGAAGAAAGTTTTTCCAAATTCCAAACAAAAATCGACCGAAATCCACAAACGGGCGATTTTATTGTGCTATAATCAAATTTCTATTAATAATCAGGTCCACCAACACACAAAACATGTGTTAAACATTTAATGCCACAAAAATACTCTTTCTCCTCATATACTCATATATCCCACATTCATTGTAAAATATCACCGCTAATATATTATTAAAATAATATATTTAAATGAATTATTTTATCGTAAAAAGATAAAATATTAATTTTCAACAATTGTCATTTTAAAAATTTTCTCCATCTATATCCACATAAAATCAATATTTTACTCATCATATAAATCAATAATTAATTATTCACAAATAATATTACGTAATCACAATATTGACAACCAGCGCCCCTGCAGAAAGAGGGCTTTCCAATAAGAATTTCTTCTTACTCATGCCAAGAATTAGATGACTCAAACCTCTCCTTGATGTAACTTTCTAGACATTACCAATAATGTTATCTAATAATATTATTCAGATAATATGAATTATTGCTTCGATAATGAAAGATACTCGTGTAATGACAATTATCAAACAACAAAGAATATAAAATATCAATCAAAGAATTATTAACTCAATAAAATAATCGAATAAAGAATTATCAGAACCATTATCGAGTAGTTCCTTCACGTAAGAATCAATAATTGGTGCAATACCGCAATGCTACCGCTCAACAACGCCAGATTAGTGTGTTTTAACCAATAGGGTATTCCAACAAAGATAATCTAAGAATAACTACGCCAGTTATTTAAAAACAACTTATATTTGTCGCTTTCTTCATCCAATCGCTTCACATGGGGCCCACACATGATCGCTACTGTCAATGCATTTAATATTCCCCGACAAAGCATTTAATATTCCACGACCAAACGAATATTCCCCGACAACAATGAATATTTTATAACCACTTGCTTATTTTGAAATATTTGCGTATTTAACCCTTAACTATCCACATTAATCAAATCAACCCTTACTATTTTAAAATAAAGGAAATTCTTTTTATTTAAAAATTTCGGGGTCTTACATCATTCCTTTCTATTATATAATTTGTTTTCATAATATATATTATAAGAATAAAATATTATTTTTTATTAAAAGAGAGAATGAATAGTACTTCCTTCGTCGCATAATATACTACGCTTTAGATAATTTTATTTGTTCCAAAATATTTGTCGTTTTATATAATTTAAGATAATTAATTACAATCTTTTAAAATTACCTCTCATGAAAAAATGTTACAGCCGATAGAGAGAGTATGAGATAAATATGGTAATAATAGGAATTTAAGTGTATTATAGACAATTGATATTATATTTAATGTTATCCAATTATTTTTTTAATTTTTGTGCACAACTCTCAAACGTTATATGTTATGGGACGTAATAATTAATTAGTTTATGGATAGTGATGAAGTTTTAAACCAACATTAATTACCTACCATTAGAATTAATGAGATTTTTAATAGGTGAGATTATGTCTTAAAGGTCATATATAATGGAAATAAGAGAGTAATTTTAGAAAAATTTCATTTTGTCTAGTAGTTTTAATTATTTTATTTTCATATTCATTTTCTTGTACTTCATCTATTCCATAATAATATACTTTTTAGAAAAAAAATTTGTTTTAATTTATTTGTTGTTTATAACTTTTTAGGAGAATAAATTATTTATTAATTTTCCTATCACCATTAACTCATCTCATTGTTCCAATCAATTATCAATTGTATTAGTAGTTTTAACTTTTTATAAAGGAATGGTAATGAAATTTTACACAAATTTTAATTATTACTATTGATAGCATTAAATAATTTTATTAATCCATATGTATAAAACTAAATAGACTTTATTATGGAATGTGAGAGTACAAAATAATCAAATAGAAGGGTCATAAAAGGAATTAAATAGAGTATAAGAAAAGGAACTGATATTTCCATATGAAAAATTGATATTTCTATATGATTTATATTTTATCATTATGTGGGAGAGATTCACGTGAAAATATTATTTTTAATGTGTAGAAATATCAAATACATATAAGAAAAAGATCATCCCATGTATAGTTTTAAATAATGTACTACTCCCTTCGTCCCACAGTTATAGGCTGATTTTTTATTTTGAGATGTCCAAATATATAGGCTACTTACTATTTATAAAATTTAGTTGGTTTATTGTTTTACTTTCATGCCCTTATAATAAATATTCAACCATTACTTTTTTTTTGAATAAACAACATTCAATATCATTATTTTTATAACCATATTTAATGTTGTTGTATTATCTTTGGTTAAAATTATATGGTTATGGATTTTAACACGTTAATCAATGAAGTTGAGAGTTCCAATGTGATAAGTAAGGAGTAATTAACTTATTAATTAATTCCATATTAAAGGGAATATGTGAAAAATTTATGTTAAAAATTGCCACTTAAATTGAATTTCTTAAACTATGTGCCAAAAGAAATCAGCCTATAACTATGGGACGGAGAGAGTATTACATAAAAAAAATCCATATAATATTCACATACATACATGTATATTTGTGGATCTCATATTTTAGGCAGGGTCTACAATATACATGTGTGTATATGTGAGTATAATTTTATGACTAGTCAATTTTTCTAAAAGAAGTTTGTTAAAGCTAGCACAAAATGAGAGGTAATGTAGTCTACGTGGGCAAAAGGTTTGCCTCAGACAACTGGTAATGTCCAAAATGGGTATCATATAGAATTTATATTTCACAAATCCCGTTGTATACTTTATTAATATAAATCGTTTTAGAGTTATGTAAAGTATTAAGAAAATAATTGTATAACATTAAATATAATATCAATTGTTTATATTACCTTTCAGATTAAAAAAGAGTGTTATTTATTGAATGAAAATATTAAGAAAATAAAAGTTATATTTATTACTCGAGATAATATTAAAAGCTAAACAATTAATATTTACTTGAAATTCTCAAACGACATATATTAAAGAATAAAAATAAATTTTTAAAACGATCTATATTAAGCGATAGAGGAGATTATTCTTATTTATTACTTGCCGTCGTTGTCGACTTGTCGTTAAATTATGAGAACTAAAATATAATTTTATAAAACTTAGAATAAAAAAAAATAACACTAAAAATAATAATATATTTAAAATTATAAGGGTGAAAGAATAAAAAATAAATAAAAATAATTATGACTCAATTATACTAAATTTATTGATGAAGGGACTGGGGAGGCTTTATAATTATAAAATAGATACAGATATATAATATATATAGATTAATGCAACCATTTCTGATCAACCCAAAAACAAAAACTCCTCTCTTACGATTCAATTCAAACTCCATCTCCTTTTTTCCATTACGCACACAAAATTAATACGAGTTCCCCAAAGGATATACTTTGTCAATGTTTCAATTTTTCAACTTTAGCATCTCCAAGATAATATAAATTTCTCAGCTGAAAAAGAAAAGAAAGAAGAAGTAAAGAAAATAAAGGGTCTTCGAACTTTTTGGATTCTTGATTGAGAAGGGAATTACAAATGGAGGCTTGATTGGAGAACAAATGGGCACCGGGTTTGTTTTGTTGTGGGATTTGGGTGTCTGTTTCTTCTCATTTTGTGGCAAAAAAAGGTAACTTTTTTTAATTGTTAATTAGAATTGATGGGTTTCGTTTACTGTAAATTTATGCGTGTTTGAGTATTTAGTCGTGGGTGTATCTGAATTCATCGATTTTCCTAACAATTGTCACTGGGAGGTTTGACTTGGGGTTTTGGGTTGTGAATTAGGGGAGTAGTAGGTGATTTTTTAGGTCTTTATGTCTGAAAATTGGTGATATTTTTGTAGTTCTGAATTGGGTTTGCATTAATTTTGATGGATGTTTTGGTTTAGTAACAGAAAGTTTTGGTCTTTAGGAGTTAGGACTGGATAATAGGGTTTTGGGCTTGAATTTTTTCAGTTTTTATTTATTTATTATTCTAGTTTGTTGACTTTAGTTGGAAATATTTTTACTTCCCAATTTTCACTGTGCTGAATTTGTTTTTCTTTAAGAATGTCTTTGATCTTCATATTTCTTTAGAATGGTTAATTGACCGTTTTAGTACATGTTATTGATCATAAGATGTCATTCAGTTTCAGTTTTAGTTTCTTTGTTCTTTTCTGTCGAAAGACTCCAAATAAAATTACTTGGGGAAAATGTAATTAATTTCCTCTTTTGGTCTATATACTTTTCCTGTTCTCCAATAACAATTATAAATTGTTGTTCTTGTTTTTTTTTTTTTATGATTTGCCAGAAGGGTGAAACAGTATGAGGAGTAGGAATTGGATCAAGGGGAGGGAGAGAAGAGGAATAAGTACGAGGTTGAGAAATCTAATGAAGTGCCTTCGATCAGGGGAGCAATTAAGATTGGATGAAATGGTCCCATCATCCAAGTCACTTGCTACAAAGGATTTTTCAGCAAGTGGATATTCTTCTCGAGCTGGAGAGATTGAACAAAAACCAGATATTGGCAATATTGAGGAAGCTGAATCATCTTTGCGTGAGAGTGGTTCTTTGAATTATGAGGTTCTTTCTCTATTCCATTTTGCTCAAAGCTCCCTTTGTCACGTAAACATTTCTTTGAGTGAATTTCATTCTTTAAATTTAAATTGTTGTTACCTTTTATCTCTCACAATTTCTTTCAGATTTATTTCTCTTATTATTTATCTTTTCTAGTTTTCACCATCCGTCTCATCGTCTTTCATTTTATTTGTTGTTAGAAACCACAATTTAGGTTTATCTATTTACTTTTCAGGATGCAAGAGCTTTGTTAGGAAGATTTGAATATCAAAAGGGAAACATAGAAGCTGCGCTGCATGTGTTTGAAGGGATAGATATTGCTGCAAATACACCAAAAATGAAAGATACTCTTAGTAGGAAAGTAGAAACTCGTAAAAGACGCTCACACAATTTTGCCACCACACCGATGTCCATACATGCTGTTAGTTTACTCCTGGAATCAATCTTCTTAAAATCAAAATCATTGCAAGTTCTTGGGAGATATAAAGGTAATTCCTATACTAGTCCATAAATTATCATGGATTTGCTATTTTGCTGCATTTTTTATTTTTTGAAATTTCTGCTAATTTCTAGTTTTGAATTCCTGAGCCTGGTTACAATTTGTATATCATTATTATAAAGTTCATGTGGTTCCCGTACCACTTTGTTGCATGAATATTGAAGATATAGACTCATTCATGAAAAGTTGTGCTTGTTTACATTGCATTTTGATTTCGTTCATTATACAATATTTTTGGGCATTGGTTTGTTGTTTGTGTTTTCTAGTTTGGTATTGGAAGATTTTTTTGTTTGTTTCTTTCATTCACTTCAGAGCAAATCGTAAAGAGTTTTAAATTCCAAGGATAAAAGATTAGGTTCATTTTTTTTTTTGTGTTTTTATTTTTTACTGTTAGAATACGGCAAAGCACATCCCACTTATGGTTGCAGGATTCTATCTAAAAGCAGCTACTTAACATAATATAGAAGTCTTATGTTCCATCCAATAACTATGAAGACTAAAATTATATTAGTATACATTATACAGGCATTCAAAATCTCGTATGAAATATGTCCTGTTCACTTGGTTATAATAATATCAAGTGGTTTGGGTTGGTGCAAGTTTCGCAAGTTATTAACCCCAAACAAACTGGAATTACCTGTTTTTTAATACAAGACCAAGCTATAGTGTCTGAGGTCTAACAGAAAAAAGAGCTGTGGTGTAGGTTTACCGTGTAGGTTGCAGCTATCTAGGGTGAACGCCTAATTAATCCTTTACAGAAATTAATCCTATCAAAGCTATGCAGCAACAAAGAGATATATTTTCTATGTTTCTAAGATTTCATAAAAATATCAGATTTAACTTTAGAGCATCCAGCATTGCTTGTGAAGCATGTTCCATCTTGGTTAGTTTGGTTATTTTCTTATGATTGTGTGGATGTGTGCATGTGCTATGTTTTCATGAAGTATTATGACAAATCTCTCCCTCTATGTGAACCGGCATATTGTCTTTATTTTGTTTTCATTTGTTCATTTTTGATAACGGAACAAAATTGCAATCTACATGGAGCAGCAGAACTTTCATTGTTTGGCTAATACGTGTCTTCACATTTTTGCAGAAGCTGCTCAATCATGCACAGTTATTTTGGATATCGTTGAGTCTTCATTACCTGCAGGCTTGTCTGAAAACTTTGGTGTTGACGGTAAATTGCAGGAGACTCTTAACAACGCGGTAGAGTTGCTCCCAGAATTATGGAAACTTGCTGACTGTCCCCGTGAAGCAATCTTCTCATATCGGCGAGCTCTTCTCCATCCCTGGAACCTTGACACACAAACCACAGCAAAGGTTCAAAAAGAATTTGCCATATTTCTGTTGTATAGTGGAGGAGAAGCTAGTCCCCCAAACCTTCGTTCCCAAATGGATAGTTCATTTGTACCTAAAAACAACATAGAGGAGGCTATTCTTTTGTTTATGATTTTATTAAGAAAAGTTTCTCTCAAAATAATTGAGTGGGATCCATCTGTTTTGGATCACCTTTCATATGCCTTATCTATCTCTGGCGGACTAAGGGCTTTAGCTAACCAACTGGAGGAGTTGCTTCCTGGGGTCATTGATCGGAAAGACGGGTACCACACTCTAGCTCTCTGTTACTATGGAGAAGGAGATGATTTGAGTGCTCTTAATTTGTTGAGGAAATTGCTTAATAGTAGAGTGGATCCGAATCACATTCCAGCTTTATTAATGGCTTCAAAGATCTGTGGCGAGAGCTCTAATTATGAGGAGGGTACAAATTTTGCTCTCAGAGCTGTGGAGAACTTGAACGGCAAATGTGACCAGATGGTTGGTGTCGCCGACTGTTTATTGGGCATTTCACTTTCAGCACACTATAGGTCTGCTGTGACTGATTCTGAGAGGATTAGGAAACAATCCGATGCACTGCAGTCCCTGGAAACAGCTGGGAGAATCACAAAACTGAGCGATTCCAGAGTTGTTTATCATCTCAGTTTAGAAAATGCCGAGCAGAGGAAGTTGGATGCTGCACTTTACTATGCAAAACACCTTATTAAATTAGAAGGTGGGTCTAATCTTTCAGGGTGGATATTGGTGGCTCGAATATTATCAGCTCAGAAACGATTTGAGGATGCTGAAACAATTATTAATGCTGCTCTAGATCAGACGGGGAAATGGGATCAAGGAGAATTGCTGCGAACTAAAGCTAAACTCCAAATTGCACAGGGTCAATTAAAGAATGCAATTGGTACATACACTCAGCTTCTTGCTGTTCTTCAGGTTCGTAGTAAAAGCTTCGGATCTGAGAAGAACCTTCTTGAGGTACGTCATGTCATCATCTGTGTGGTTATCCCTTTAATTAGCTTTATTTTTTGTAGATTCTGCATCTTTTTTTAACTGATCCACAACACTAACCATATTGATAAACAGGTGTTGTTTAGCATTTTAACCCTCATACCCTTCTCTTCTACCTTTTTGAGGCATTTTTCTTTTTTTTTTTAAATGTCTTCTTTTCTTTGGAGTTTGTTGGGCAGTCATTTTTAATCATATTGGCTAGTTTTGGTTTCTTGGAATGGTAGTAAGTCGTAATGTGTTTATAACTTGCCAGGGACGGAGCCATGATTTATTATTGTGGGGGCCAAAAAATATATATTCGTCCACCATTACAAAACATATTATAACACATAAACAAACATAAATCGAATTGATAACTCCTCATATCAACAATTTTAAACCCCAATTTGTTTCTGCATATATATATATATACATACTGATATACACAATACAGAGTCAGAGAAAGGAAACAATTGAAATACAAAGTATAGGTGAAAATGACCTGCTAATTTAGACAATTGGACCACTATATCACCACAACTCAAAGAAATTTCATGATTGCCCAAATAAAAATCACATGAGTTGAACCAGAGTTAACCATTCATTCATTGTAAATAAGAATAACTGAGATTTTCCATCAAAAAAAGGCAATGAAAGTCCACTAAAAAGAAGTCCAGATTAATCAAACAAGTAGGTGGACCTTAGTACTTAAAATTTTTTAAAATCTTGGGGGGGGCCATGGCCCCCTGCAACCTCCACATAGCTCCGTCCCTGTAACTTGCGTTGATTATGTGTGTTGCTTTAGCAGATAAGTCGAATCAAGACGGTCGTAATGCGTTTATAACTAGCGTTGATTATGTGTGTTGCTTTAGCAGATAAGTCAAGTCAAGACATCCTTAAGATAAGAACATAGGTCTGTCTAATACTGGAAGATTTTTCTATCTTTAAAAAAATTAAGGGAGTGCAGGGGATGGAATTCTGTTTGATGTTTTGACAAATGGAATACTGATTGCCAGAGGAAATATATTCTATTAAATGAAATTTCTTATCAAGTTCGAGGTAGACTACTGAATATATTTGCGTCTTTTTTTTTCTTGGATTAAAGAAGAAATTTTATTTATAGACAACAAATGATACAATAAAAGGGGGAACAAGAAGTCCACCCTCAGGACTAAAGAAAAAAAACCCAGAGAACTTCAAAAAGTACTGCCCTCTAATCTCTAGATATTTGCTATTGAAGAAGATATTTGCTAAGATTAAGGCTCTGCCATTTTTATTTGAAGTGGCTCTTAAATTGTAAGAGCATCCCGCTTTCCATCATTTTGGTGAATGACCTTCTCAAAAGAACCGTATGAAGTTGTTTCACAGATTTTGTAATTGCTGCAAAGCTACGTTTCCATTTCCAGACATGAATTTCTACCATTTGTGTTTTATAGGAGGTCTTTTTTTTTTATACTGATAGACGTTGTGTTAACTTTATGTGTATGATATTTTTATAATTAACTTTCTGTGTTCTGATGGGACAGGATATTGTAAAATGGAATAGAAATTTGGAATTGGAGACTTGGCTTGATCTGGCTTTTGTATACATTAGCTTGTCGCAGTTCCATGACGCAGAGATTTGTCTTTCAAAATCCAAGGCCATCAGAATTTATTCTGCATCTACATGGCATGTCACTGGTTGGTACACCCATGTTTTAGTTATGTTATATTCTTTGTCCATCTTCAATTCATCTTCTACTTGAAAGCATACTCATGGTAAAGGAAAAATAAAAGAATAATGGTAATGGACCAAAACATGAAGAATAAAAACTTCAACAGTGACCATAAATGTTTTGATCTATTCGAGCAATGATAGTTTGATTTTGGTCAATTATATTGGAATTAGGTCACCTTGTTTGTGTGGATACTGCCTTTGATGATAATAGTAGAGTATGCTGCATGAGTTAAATTTAGTTATTTTTTCTTTCTTCATTTATCTCAAAATTTTGAGAGTCCGGATCTGTGTATTTTACTGTCAGCAGTTTTTCCTTTTGCCATTTCTTCTTATTTAGTCGAGAGTTTTTCGGTTTTTGCAATGGTTACAATCATCTGATTAAACAGCCTTTGGGTAATAGATTTATGGTTTGTTGATAAATTTAGAAATAGGGACATGTTAGTTTATTTAGGTTTTGAAGGAAAGCTGCTCATTTTGAGAATTGAATTGAACAAAGAAGAGTAGACACAAAATTAGTCAGACCCCCCTGTTCAACAACCGGTGTGAAGCAAAGAGATAATGAAAACCTCATTTTATGCCAATCCCAAGGAGCTGCGCACATTTCCTTGTTTTTTTATTTTCCATCAGTAATCTCATGGGATATCTAAGTGGTGCATTTAGGTATTTTGGTGCCTAGTGTCCGTAACATCTCTTCCACTAGCTAAAGTGGTGAAACTGATTTTCACATGTCTGAGACAATCAGTGAGTTGTCAAGATGATGTAATGGCAAGGATGATTTTTTCAGGTGTGCTTTATGAAGCAAAGGGCCTCCACAAAGAGGCTCTAAAAGCTTTTGGAACTGCTTTAGACGTTGATCCGGACCACGTGCCAAGTCTTGTTTCCATGGCTGTGGTTCTCAGACGGCTTGGTGGACGATCTCTGCCGGTGGTCAGAAGCTTACTGACGGAAGCTCTACGGCTCGACAGAATGAATTATTCTGCATGGTCTAATCTCGGCATGCTCTACAAAGATGAGGGTGCTGCGTTGGCGCAGGAAGCTGCTGAATGTTTTGAGGCTGCCACGCTTCTCAAAGAGACTGCACCAGTTGAACCCTTTAGATGACCTGCACTTTGCATATTCTTTGAATTCTGCTTGAACAAGCTCTTCTTACACCTCTTATGAGTGAAACTATAATTACATTGTCGCCAGTTTAACTAAAAAAAAGAGAAGCAATAATGAGAGAAGAAGTTTTAGTTCATCGACCCCCAAATATCACCACCAATTTTATTATTATCATTGCCTCTACAATAATTGGTGTTTTTAATTATTTTTTTATTTTTTTATATATTTTTAATCTCACTCTCATCTTCACTACCATTCTTTAAATTCACAGCACCAACCATAAATTAAATACAGTCTACATTTTACCAGCACAACTTGCAGTAACCCAGATTTAAAAGCTAATTATAAATTTTTTATAAAATGATGTATAAATTGATTTTGCCAACACTGGGTACTTTAAATCGGCTCAATCTTTTTCAATATAATTAATAAAAAAAGAAGTTATAATCCTTTTTGTAATCCATATTATTAGAGCAACTTACTAAAAATATAAAAATTAAGGAGATAGTTTATACAGAAATAAGATTTGTATTTATTTTTCTAATATATTTTTTTTGAACCTTTTTTTGGGAAGATGGGGAGGATAAAATTTTGAAATCGAGACGCTGGGCCTGTGATTCCAAATAGTTAAGTCTCAAGTTTGAGGAGCAGCGTCCCAAAAAAAAATAAATTCGATTAACATAAAATTTATTTTTTGATAAATTAATTAATTGACTAATAAAATATTAACACATAAAATTTCGCGTGTGTGTCAGTTGCACCCAAGTTCCCTACCTTGAATATCGTCGTGATTGTCATAACTCATAAAACCACATATATTTTCGTGATTGGATTTGGTTTCCCACTATTATTATACATTCGGTGTTTGTATTTTAAATAACCCTAATATGAGTTGGTTATTTTTATAAATCGTACTATTTATTACACTAATAATTTTATATTTTCAGTAATCAGATATTCGTATATCCATATCCATGTACGACTCATCATTCAATTAATTAAAAGAAAAAAATAGTGTTTATTTATTTATTATTAATATGATCTAGTGTGAACTTTAAAAAGGCAATAGTTTTACAAATAGCAGTGTGGCTTTTGGGGACTAGACTACTATGATTCAGAGAGTCAATGTCTTGTCTGAAACAAACGTCATTCCCGAAATCTAGTTTGACCGTAACCGCCGACAAGGCCCATAATAAAAGAAGACACTCACCCCTAGACAGCTGGTCTCAATTTAGGGAGAGAGAAAAAGGGTTTCTTTTTTTGAATTTCTTTCTTTCTTGAGAGGGTTTTTCTTACATTCTTCTTTGAAAAAGAGTGAGAGAGAGAGAGAGAAACTTGTCTTGTTCTAGACTTCTACTACTGCTACTGCCTACTGCTAGTGTTTTTGAGGAGAGAGAAATGGAGGGTGGAAAGAGAGCAGAGGAGGCAGGACCATCATCTGGGTGTTCTTCTGTTCAAATTGGCGAGGAGGAAAAACATCAAAAGAAGGAAGCTTCTGATCAGACTGAGATAATAATGACTGGTGAGAGAGCTTTTGATGTTGAAGATGATGATGATCAAGAAGATGAAGATCTTCTTGACAATTTTGTTCCTGCACCTCCTATTCCTCTCAAAGACCAGCTTGACAAAGACAAGGTAAGGTTTTTCTTTTCTTTCCTTCTTCACTTGCTCGGTCTTGTTTCTTTCTCAAAATCTTATATTTTGTCAGTTTGTAACTTTCTAAATTGGCATTTCTCTCTGTTTTGATTTTAGGGTTTATATGGTACTCATTTAACCCATATATCCAATGATGCTTTTTATTCGTGTCATTTTTCTTTGGCATTTTGCTGCAAATTGAAATTGGTTCTATTAGAATTATTGAATTTATAATATTGTTTTGCAAAATTTGGCATTACTAAGATATTTAAGCTGGGAGCTAAGATGTGAAATGATGTTAGGATGTCGAACATATACAAGTTTAAAAGACATTCTTTTTGGGGGTGGGGGTGGGGGTGGGGGTGGCTTTATTAGCAGAATTTGATGTGTTATGAATTAGGATTTTACAAAGTTAACCTTTTGCCCTATTCCACTTCATTTGTGCATTTATGCTATTATGAGAACCAAATAGGAATGATTCGAATCTCAGAAAGTGCTCCTAGAAAACCAGTTGCTTTGAGATTAATTATTAGTACCTCGCTACCTCTACATAATTATCTTAGGGCTTTGTTATTCTTTTCAGGATGATGAGAGCTTGAGGAGGTGGAAA
Source organism: Panax quinquefolius (assembly GCA_020205615.1). NCBI lineage: Eukaryota > Viridiplantae > Streptophyta > Magnoliopsida > Apiales > Araliaceae > Panax > Panax quinquefolius. The sequence continues at coordinate 3,234,844 of CM035160.1, read as the reverse complement.
GAGAAACTACTCGGTTGTTTGGAAAGCGATTTGGATGGTTTGTATACGGTTTTTGGCCCCTTGTTGCAACTTCTGTTCCACCAGATATCCGTTTGTTCTGTTTCATGAATATGATGTTTGTTTTGATAGGACAAGTGGACCCTGAAGTTATATTCAACTCCATAGGAATTCTATCTGATGATTTTGGAGAGATTAATACTCCCTTGCCTGTAGACCAAGTTCAGAATGGCTGTCCCCTCTTTACACTCAAGGAGGGATCTGAGTACCGGCTTAAGCTAATGTTCACCGTTCTGCACAACATTGTATCTGGCCTGGCCTATACAAATGCAGTCTGGAAGGGAGGAATGCAAGGTTTGAATATAATTCTCTTCTTGTTGATATACTATTAAGTAGGGTTGTCAATGGGGTCGGATAAGAGTAAATCATGATCTGATCCAATATGATTCACCAAATTTAACAATGGATCAATGATTTGATTCAACATGTAATGGATTTGCCTCATGATCCATTTGGTCCAATAATACGAATCATAATATCGATCCATTTTTAAAAAAAAAATATATTTGTACAATCATATAAATTTATATAATGTTATTATCTATAAAATTATATTATATTATCTTATGAAAAAATTTCACTCTAAAATATTTTATTTTCTCGCTTTAATTTTTTTGAATTTTCTCTCACTAAAATTTGTTACTTTATCTAAAAAATTCGATATTTTCATTCATTATAAGCTTCATTTAGACCATCATAACTTTGACAAAAATGATATTTCCTTTCACCAATTCACTGTTTAGGCATCCATATTCCCCTGTTCCACTCAAGTTGAAAGAATTAACTACATTCCCCTGTTCCACATCAAATTAATCATAAGTTAATAATCATAAAACTAAGACTATAAAGTAAATAAGAGGAATTTTGGATGAAAACTTTATCAACAATCTCGTCTATCAATGGTGCTTGTTCCAACACCAAACATCCAGGTGCACCACTTGATACTGTTCCTAATGAATTACAATTACTTCCTGCAGAATTAGCGGTGAGTATGCCATTAGCCATGGCATGAAAAGCTCCAATTGAAATAGGGTCTTGATCCACTGGATATATTTTGATTTACAAGATGGAGATGAAGACTTGAGAGCGTAAATATCTGGAAGGCAGGAATAAAAACCCTAGATTTGGCCAGTTGGTTTGTTTCGATCGATCGAGAGTAAATAGGAATATACCGCAACATTTTTTGTTTTTAGTGGATCGGTGGGCCAAATCAAATCAGATCCAAGATTTGGCTCGTTTTGATCCAATAAATTATGTTAAAGCAGATCAAATCAAGGTCAAGATTTGGCTAATTGACAACCCTATTATTAAGTTTCTAGTTATAGCACCTTCTATGCCATTTAACTCAAATGTTTTTACACATTTGTTCACTTAATGTTAAAGGATATTACCAGAGCTAGGTGTAACTTGCTTTAACCAAAAAGAATTTCATCCATTTAATGATTACCTCAATGTGATTAGTATTCTTATTTATGCAAAGATTTGTTTGAATGCCTATATTAATTCATGAACTTTGGCCAACATGGTGGGAATTAGTCCTACGCCTAAATTTTGCTTAACCTTCTGCATTACTACTGTGACAGTGCTTAATTTGCAAGGTTTCCTTAGCAAGAGTTTTTGTTTTTGTTGATGGTTTATAGATCTCACAAACATCCCGTTTATAATTATGTTATTCAATCAATAAGTTATTTTAGTAAATTGTACACACACGAAGCAGTCAGTCAACTAGTTTATGTTCTGTTATGTGCTGGTTTTTATCCTTGTGTTAGTTTTTTGGTATTTTGAATCACAAAGGCGTTGATTTGATGGTGCAGAAGTAAAATCATGTATAGTTTATCAGAAGTTTCACTTGGTAACAGTTTCTAATTTTATTTTATTTATTTATTTTCTTTTTTGGGGTGGGGGTGGGGGGGGGGGGGTGTTTGGTTTGCTTTATTGTAATTCATTTGCTCAGTTGTTGCTTTTGAATTGATGTCAGTTGATCGAAGCAAAGGAATGTTGGGTACTTTTGCTCCACAGAGAGAACCATACGTACATACCTTAGAAGAGGAAACCACTCCCTCTGGTGTGCTTGCAAGAGGGATATACACAGCAAAGCTTAAGGTACATGGAATTATGTATTAAGAGAGTATTTTCTATATGTACCTTATGTTAAGGTCTTGTCGTGTCAAGTCCTATGTATTACGTTAAAAAGCTCATCGACCCTAATAGTAGGTTGTTCAATAATCGTGTTGAACTTATTGACGCATCTACTTATTATAAGTTGTTTAGTATGCAAATTGCATGCATGGTGTATAAATCTACTGCAATTACTTCTCGTTTAGAATGCAAAAGTGTATTAATCATCAGGTATTGTTTTAATTCTTGTATTATGCTTTTGATTTTATATACACCGGAAACATTTACTGAACAATTCTGAATTACTGTTACGTGCAGTTTGAAGATGATGACAGAAGATGTCATTTGGAGCTTAATTATTCCTTCGAAATCAAGAAGGGGTATTAGCAAGGACCTTGTCAAAGTGTGATTTCTTCAATGTCTCGTACCCAATCCCGCAGATAAATATATATACTTGGATTTCTGTGATTGCTAAGTTTGTGATTGGAAAATCATCCAGAAAATAAAAATGGAGTGCAGAGTTTGGTTCCATCAAATTAATTATGTTGTAATAGAGCATTAAAACCAAAGGAGGAGTTGCTTATTGCCTGTTACTACATTACATCTTCAATTTTCATGAACCAAAGAACATGTAATGACAATCATAAGGCACACTATTCAAATATAAACCAAACAAATCAATTGCTATATATAACAAATTTTGATTACATTACATCCCAAACCTATTAAGAGAGGCAACCAATTGTTTTACATATGCCTGTAAAGCTGATGCACAAACCGTGCTGCAATAACTTCCTCTCTTCAAAAGTTCAAAATTTTCAATTCTATTCAATGTCTATCGTCCATAAATCAGCCTAACGTATATTCAACAATAGCATAGCGGCACTTAATAGTTTCCTATAATTCAGAAATATCCCATTTATTTTTGGCAGTGAGCATCTATTATGTGCATCCAAGTTCTGCAGAAACAGTAATAAACCCGATCAAAAAAAATTATGAAAGAGAGACGACTAAATCATTTTGTTCTGAATTAACAAGGAAATAGACCACTTACATGTTCTTTTATATGCCTACAGTTGCAATTCATGTCAGCGAAAATGCAAAGGGATGGAGTCAATTAAGTTAGAAGCTCGAACCTGAAGAGACGGTGCCAAAGAATTTAGCACAGGAGAAATTAACAAGGATCCACAAGTTTAAGTAAAAAAATTTAGTGTATACTTCAGAATTTGTTTGGTCTAAAACCTCTTTAGGAGTCCTTATTTCCTTTTAGATTCCCTTTTGAGAGTATTAATAACATACTAGTAAATTCGTGAATGCATTAGATGCAAGCTGTCCTAAAATCGAAATTCTAAGGAAAACTCTAAATTCTGCTTGTTTTCCTCGAAATATCTACAATTTAGCTCCCTCCAAAGCAACCAACAAAGATGCCCAATTAACACGTTTCCTCTCAGAAACTCAGACACCCTGCCAAGTGCCCAAAAAAGGCATAACCCGAGTCATCCCCTACAAAGAGAAAACAACGCCCATAAGCAGATAGTAAATGAAGGAGCAAATCATCAGCCGACTCCCAATCCTTCACATCTAACACAGATTCACCAAACAGTTTCCCATTTTCCAAATACTTCACCACTGGAAGGTCACAGTACCCGTGTCCTGTCCACACAGACTCCTATAATAGGATTTACCAGAAAATCTCCCACTGCTATGGGCCTCCCACGTAAGGAATCCACGCAATAAAAAATATTGCCGAAACTCCTCCAAAACCACCAAAAACTCACCCACCTCCTCCGATTCAATCCTGAAATTGTATCTGAAATGACGCTTGCCAATATATGAGCTCGGCATCAATCACAACATAACCGGCAACCATCACATCAACTACTAAAGAAAATAAGTTTGGGAAGGGAAATCCCAAAAAACGCATTACCCATCCACACATCATTCCAAAAATGAATCTGCTGCTCGTCCCCAATTGCAAAAGAGGTATGCCTCACAAACTTCCCAACAACTTTCGTCACTAGAATTTCCATAAACTTATCACACTCCACGATTTACCTGATTAAGGTGAAATTGTGTGTTGAACAAGTACCATTTCCTCGGTGGAATCTTTTCAAATTTATCCCGTAGAGTTCTGGTTGTGTCAGAAGAAAGTGTTTGCCAAGGGTATATTGCGTAGAAGGTTAGTTTAAATTGGTTCTCAGTTTAATAACATTTTGATCACATCAGAAATAAGCTCACTTATTACCAGCATGTGCTCTTCAGAGAATCTTTTGTCAAAAGACATACAAGATAAACAATTGTATACCATCACTATTCAAGTCATTATCTCAATCAATAGCTTTGTAAAATTCGGAAGACTAAGTTAAGCTCAAATGAGACATAACAGAAAAAGTTTACCTCACAAGTTATACATAATGCAAAAGGAGATCAGCAGAAGAATTCCTCAACCTGCAGCTCTGCCCCAGGTGAACGTCTCCAAAAGCATACCTGCATCAGTACATAGAAGTTAAGTGGATGGCCTGTGAAACAGAATGTTATATCCCAGCGGGAAACGATATAACCTATATTCACAATGCTCAGACCATGCACAACGAGCTTTTCCATAATCCCAATAGCAGTCCTCATCTCTCAGAGGTCCACGCTTAGCTGTCTCAGGTAAAATCATGAGGTAATCATCAACCAAACAAGAGAAGGTTTAGAGAAGAGAGGTAACCTTTTGTAACAAATTTCGATGTTTTATCTGGATGAATATCATGCCACATCTCAAGCCATAGTTCCCGCATCAGAACTGGGGATCTTACAATATTTCTGTGATTCGCTGCAAAGAGGCAGTTTCAACTTTCAACATTAAGTAAAAACTCCACGGTTCAAAAAGGAGTTTCTTTTTTTCTTTTTCATTTTTTTTGTTGGGGGTGAGAGGGCGGTGTTGGGGGGGGTGATAAGCTATCCCAATAAAAATAATAGTTCAAACATTTCATCAAACTCAATCTTCAGACCTTATCGGGAAAACTTAAGGAAATCATATAAGATTAGAATACACAATGTTCCTATAGATATGAAATGTAATAAATAAGGATGCTAATTATAATTTTAAGGACAAATCAGTTTTTTTATAGATTCTGTTATTTTCTTCGCTTTTATTTAAATATGAAATGACATAATTTAGACAAAGGTGGTACTACAAGATATTAGAAGAAGGAATTTAACAAGGCTCTTATGGACTAATGTATGCTGAATATCAGTATCCAACCCTTTTCCGGAAGGTTAACAGTGTCATATTAGTTGTACTAGTTCAGTGCTGGAACATGCTTACTGGCTGTTGCAAAAACAATAAACAGCAGCCAAACAAAGAAATAAACAGGCAGGAAAAAATAAGCAGGCAGAAGGGAGCCAACATTCATAATTTAAAGCAGAGAATTCACCAAGTTACTGGGAACCATAATATAACTTGTGCTCATATGATAATTTTGGATGCCAATACTTTCTTGTACACTCTAACGTAATCAATAATTAACCATAAAATTCCAAATAGTCCAAAAGAGTTCGACACTAATTTTGATACCTTTATCAAGTTCCCAAACTGCTGTTTTCTTTCCTAGAAGGTTTTCAAAATCTTCATAATAGGTTATGTACTTAACCCTAGGCGACCTTGTCATGTTGGGGATAATGTCTGTCTCATGAAGATGTTCAACATTTAGCTGCACTTGTAAGTCAGACCCATCACGCTCCGACTGAAATAGCCAACAGAGCATAGAAGTAAAGAAACACAAGGTCATACTCTAATCAATAAAATGAGGAAACTAACAATTCGGTGCAAATGTTAAATCTATCAGCTGATCAATGTTTTTTACGATTCAGCAGGAGGAAAGACGAAACAACAGGACCTCCCATGCATGAGCTATATGTAATTTGGTTCTCATGTACAGCATCAAGTATAGAAGTAGCACTACTTTATGATTAGAGATTAGAGAATGCTATCAAACAAACTATAGAAAGCCGCAACTAGAATAACTAGTTTTCAAAGAATGGTGAAGGTAAGAAGATGTTGATAATTCAACAAAACTACTGTCATGAAACAGAATTTTGAAAACCTTCCCAAAAGATGTGAAGTATTACAAAATTTCTTAACAATTGCTCTTAGTTATTTACCAAGCAATTTCCAACTAGAAAAAGAGCAAACTGTAAGATTTTAGAAAAGATGACAAAATTACATTGTAGCCTGACTCATAAAAATGATTAATTAAATAACATAACTTAAAAGGTTCACAGAGTTCATGAGAAAATATAATCAACATAAGCCTTCAGTATTGTAGGAATCATTTAGGACTTTTAGGGGTACAATTGACAAATGTTGTTATATCATTTGCCAGAATGGAAGTCATGCTGAAAATGCAATCTCTTATCGACAAAGTTTGATCGGCTGAAAAGTTAATCTTATACAAACCTATAGTCGAACCTGAGATGCATATCAATTCTTCAGCATATTTCTCATAAAGAGATGACCATGAAATTTATCAAATACCATAAGCATGATTAAATAAATAACTAACATTAGTAATATGAATTTAGGTCTCCAAAGTCAAGTTACTAGCTAGTCTAGCTCCAACTGAAACATGAATTTGTATTGGCATTTTCTATATCACAAATGCTGTAGGTTTTCCTGCTAGCAGAATCCACTGTTCACAGACACAGGACACACAGTGATATAGAGAATATTCATAAACAGTTAGTACAAAGAAATGTACAAAGAGACAAGGTATGCTTTAAAAACCCTTGGTGGACATGTAATATCTCAGTCCCACTGAGGAACATATGGGTTAGACCTGCCTGTGTATAAGATTTTAGCTCTACTAGTTAAGTATCAATAATTTGTCATGATTTGTCGGCGTGCCAAGATGACCCAGTTAGTGCTCTTGGGAGTGGATTGCATCTTATTCTAGATTCAAGTTTGGACCCGGCTCGTTACAGTACAAGTAGGATCATTATTCTCCAAGACTTCAACAGGGAAATAGACATTAATAGAAATACAAATGTGACATTATGTAATAGAAACATGACATTACAGCACAAAAATCATGGACTGACAAATCTGACATAAAGCATACAAATATATTTATGAAAATAATGATTTACCATCGTTTCAAGACGCGTTTATTGAATCTTTTAACTTTTAATTTTTCAAATTAACTCACCGAACTAATTATTATTTTCAAATTGGCCAATCAGTTAAAAAAAAACACACGTTAAAATTTTATCTACGCTTCAAAAAAATATACAAAAATAAAAAAAAGTACACGTGGCAAAAAAATAAATAAGCCTTTCTTTTTACATTTTAAAGTTTTAAAAAAAAAAAAAATAAACATTTTAAAGTTTTAAAAATGACAAAACATAATAAAATAAAACAAAAACAAAAAAATCAAAACATTTTTCTTCTTAAACTAAAACAGATTTAACCATCTTGATTATTTATTTTTACAGATCAAATAATCGTGTATTTTCTCTTTCATCAAAACAGATCTAATACAAAAAAAGATGATTCATGAAAATAAAAATGGTACATGAGAAAAGAATAAAAAAAAATCATTTATTTTCTCTTCCTTCATCCCTTCTCTCTCTTCTCTCATTCCAAATCAAATCATTTATTCTCTCTTCCTTTTGGGTTTTATTTTCTTAGTTTTTCTCAGATCTGCATCTCTACTCTCATTCGCTTCAATCAGCTCTTTCTTTAACGTCTCGATGGACAAAATCCCCAAATCCTTATAGATTTGTGAAACTTCCTCGGATTCTGTTCTGCTTGGCGAATTGTCGTTCTTGTGTTTCTTCTTTAACCGAGGAAACAATAACGAAAAACTCATGCCTTTGTTTTTTGGTTGCGAATGAAGAGAAGTGTGTGAATCTGTCTGCCATTTTTACTATCAGTTCCGGATTCACTACTTATAATCACAGGCTTGCATTAGTTGTAAGACGATATCGATCTACAGTCACTGAGACTATTTCTTCTTGACTCTCTCTTGTCCCTATTGCAACGGAGGATTCATCGAGTCGATCGAGACTCCGACCCGACCCCCACTCTCGGATTCATCATTCATCAGTTCCGGATTTGATTTATCTTGATAAATAAATTTAATTTAATGAATGAAAAAATATTTTATTTTTATTAGTTTTTATTGTGTTTTATTATGTTTTTGTCATTTTTAAAACTTTAAATGTTAAAAATGAGTCAAAAAATAAATTTTTTATTTTTATTTCCACGCTATCATTGTTCTTTGATTAGTACTCGTTTTTTATATTTTATTTTCCTTTTTTTTTCTTCCATGTATGAAACCAATTTGACAGCTGTTAACCAAATTTGACAGAATGACCTAATTTAACAATTTTAATTAGTTCAGTGAGTTAATTTGAAAAATTAAAAGTTCAATCGAGTATTCAATAAAATGTGCCAACTTCGGTGGTGAAATCATTAGTTTTGCCAAATATATTTCACAAGTATTCAAGAGTGAACACCATGTACATGATAGACATCTTTCAGATTTTGTCAAAAAATAAACAGGAAAAATAAAAATAAAAAAATAAAACGAGTATAAATTTGATACTTCTTATGCCTAAAGCATTGGAATGGAATTGGGAGCAAAAAAATAAATTAAAAAGTGTTGAATTTAAATAATAAAAATAGAAAATTAATTTAACTTATTATGTGTACTGGGCCTGCTGGCTAAGAGTACCTGAGGAGCCCTTGTTATGTTCACTTTTGGTCTTACACCAGGAGAAGGAATGGTAAGGTACCTGCAAACGGATCTACTTCTAGTCATTCAAGCTAAGATGGCAGATAAGCACCCTTCTTCAGTTTAATTTTTACGATGTCCAAGGATCAGATTCCTCTTTAAAAGGTCAATTTTCTTGTTCCCCTTTTCACCTTCTCTTTTATATTATAATGTTAAATAACGAATAAATAACTCCTAGAGCGAACTATGGACAAATCAAACTCTTTGCTCCATGAGAATGCATTAAATACCTCTGTTCTTAAAATTTTGGAATAAGAATATTGGAATTAAGAAATGAAAAACATAAACTGATGTAGAAACTATTAATATTCTACATTAGCACATGAAATTGGATGTAATTTTCTTCAACATACCGTCTCATCCCCACTTGTTGCTCCTGGGTTCCCATCAACCAGATTACCTGACCTAAAAGAATTTAATAACATATATATAAGCTACCACTTGCAGGTAAATGAAAATACAACGATCCTCTTAGAAGTTACCTGGAATACAAGGATCCTTCAATTTCATATATCACATCAGTAATGATCCAATTATCGGGGTAAGGTTTGCCACTTGGTGCAAAATAATATCCAACCTGTTGAGACAATTAATAAGATTCAACAATAATCATTCATGACTACCGGCCAGTTTTAAACAGGTAAGCAACCAATAATTTTAACACAGTTATTAAACAAATAAATAAATAGTTGCATGCATAGATAGAACCAATTTTTTTTAAAAAAATTGTGTTGTTCATACTGAAGCACAAAAGGAAATAGATGAGCCACAACAAGTAGACAATTTGGTACAGGCACAAGTTTCTCTTTCGGATCACACTTTAAGCAAAGCAGTCAATTTGCAGAATACTTGAACCTGAACTGGGCCGATTCATATTAAATGATTAACACTGGGTGCAGGAAATTTTCTTGATGATAGGAAAGGATATTCTAAGAGTGGGAAAGAAAACAAAGAGGAGCAAGGTTAACTATGTGTTATCCATGTACTGTAGTGGACATTGTCACAGAAAACAAGAATCCTGGAACTGTAACAGAATTCAGCATATACTGGATAATAATCTTCCGATTTCTTAGTAATGTTCTATACCAAAATTTCAACCTTCAAACTCCTAAATGCCAGTAGTAGAGTTGAATACTTTTTTTTTTACTAAAAACATTAGCATTTTTGATAGAGCATAATCTAACTATGAGAGTGTATTTCTTAGCATATGTTTTCCTAACTGTCAAGCCTAAGAATGGAAAAGCCAGAAATTTTATTAAAGGTTTCTAGAAGTGACAAGAAATATGTGATAAAGAAAGAGTTAGAATAAGATGGCATAGTGCATTTTAACGGCTCATATTAGCATTTGGTTTTTAGTTAGAAAATCTAGTATATATAGTAGATGAAATCATTTATTTGTGTTGTATATCAATAGAAATCTGAAAGAAATTTTGCGGCCTTCCTCAAATTTCAGCCCAATTCTTCCCTACCCCAAAACTTTGTACCTGTTTTTTCCTTCCTAGTCCATATTCTGCTTCGCTGGATGCTAATACAAACATATTTTGTGACTACATAACGTAAACAACAGATATTACGACAAGTTCAACACAAGTAAGTGAATTTATAAGCTGTTAAACAACCTCGCAGCAATGTTGCTATATACAGGTAATACAAAAATAGATTTCCATTCCGGGATCATAAGTAAAAACCAAGGGCAACAAGAAGGAAACATGATAGGAGAATGACATAATAAGCATTAATTATACATTTTAATATTCCCATTTTTAATAATTTATATGTATATTTTATTTAACTAATACATTTTATTTTGTTTTGTAGGAGATAATGTTTTATTTATCTTTTGATCAAGTAAAGGATAATTGTTCTAGCATTTGAAGATTAAAATGGACTCTAGAATATTATCATGATGGAGTTGGAATCAATTTGGAGATAAAGGGATAAAAAAGAAAAGGAAATGTACTTAGATTAGGTTACAATTTATTTTTCCCTATAAATAAGTCTTTTGTTTTAGGGAAATGGGGATTAGATATTAGGTATTTTTTGTGTTAGTTGAGGTTAGGAGTAGGATTAAATTATTTCTTCATTGTAAGCTCGTTGGATGATTGTGAATAAAGGGAGTTTTTATTTATTTTTAATCTTCTTCTTTATTTTAGTTAGTTTATTTATTTTCATGTCTAGTTAATTTCATTAATAAGATGACATTAAATAATTATTCATGACAATATTTTTTATTCCTTCTATTAATTGTGCTTTAATGTTTAATTGATTTCGTTTTCATGTTTCATTATTGAAATAACTTCGTTTTATATTTTTTTATGTGATTTTAAATTAATTAAGAGATTTTGATATATTATTGTTAAAACATGAGTTTTTCAGAATTCATGTTTGCTCGAAGAAATTTTGATGGATTATAGTTAATCTTTAAATTTTTATAAGCTATGTTTGTCAATGTTAGTTGTTAAATTACTAAATTAAAGGGAATAAAGATCAAAACCATAGTTAAGTTATAAAAATAAAAGAGATTGCATTACTTATTATGTTTATTGTTTAATGGATTCGGATTCTAGATTGCTTCCTTATTACTCCCTCCGTCCCATGATAAAAGTCCTTATTACTATTTTGGGTAGTCCCATGTTAAATGTCCATTTTCCTTTAATAACCAAACTTTTACACATACCTATTATATCCGTAGCATTAAATATCTCATATTTTTCTTATTCTAATTCCCTCTCCATATTTAATGACATTATTATGGACAATTTTGTCATTTCATTCATATTCTTAATATGCGTGAAAAGTCCACCAAAACTTTTATCCTGGGACGGAGGGAGTATTAGTTTTCATATTCTAATTAGTTTAATTGTAGTTAATCAATTCTTCATCTTTATTTCTAATTTGCCTGAAATAAATATTAAGGATGTTTTAAAATTAAGTTCGACTTGTACTTCCAATTTTTCAATGTGTTATTGTGCACTTGCAGTTACTAATTTTTATCACATCAGAGAACATGAATTAAGATTTCAGAGATATCAATTAGAAGGTAAAGTTCAGATAGAGAAAACGGATAAACCTCAGTTTTTGAATCAATTCCATATATGCAAAAGATGTTCTTTAAAGGAGGCCTTTCCCACGGTGTTAATGGATTTAGAACTGGATCGTAATGATACGACCTGAAATATACAACCTTGTTAAAACATTGGGAAAGTTTTATAGAGAATTAAGAACACTCAGTTTAACATGATGTTTAAGAAATAAGCAACAGATAATGAAAGTCCCAAATTTAGCAATTCACATTTTCAATGATATTGTTGATAAACATATGCACACAAAGTACATCATTCTCTGCCAATACAGTTAAAAGATTACAAATTTGTCAAGTGATGGTTATATTTCCCCGGAGTACCATATGTTTAAGATTTCAATCTTGCGGGTTGGCGTACTGAGCACATTACGATTCAGATCCTACAATAATGCGTATTTTTCATGTGACAAGACAAGTTATGTAGCAGAGATTGCCGCCATAATTGTGGGACACCGTGAATGATATGGCTGCTGCAGATGGACATGGTTACTAAAAAGAGTTAAAAAGCTAGATAACAAGTTTTTCAATTAAATGAGGGATGCAATATGTAGCACATTTATTCAATAAAATAGAAGTCATTACAACACATCTCTTAATATAAGTTTCCGAAAATATAGCAGCCTTATAAAAGACATGAGCAGGGCAACATGACAAAGACACACTGCCAACATCTGGAACCGATGTTAGTTTAATGAAAATCAAATATAGATAATCTGGTAGGAGTTAAGACACTAATCATTTTCTAAGGAAAAAGTGGAAGGCCCTTTGGAGTCCTAGTGCAAAGTCATTTTACCAGATTGAGTTGCAGGTCAAGAGAAGAGTTGTCTTCTAAGTGCATTCTAGTTAAAAAGTTTGCAGAACAGAAGGTAATGCAACTTCGTCATATGATATACCAAATACTCACTTCTGTAATTGGTACAAGAACCTTTTGCTATCAGGATCATAATCTTCTATTGCTTTGAAAAGTGTCCCGTCCGACACTTCACGAGCAGAGAAGGATAAAAGAGTTGGAAATCCACATTCCATGCTAGATAAGTTGTGTTGCTCTGCATATCAAAACACACAGATAAACATCATTTCCTGCTAAGTCGATATAGAGCCTAGCCTATGAGAACGTTCAATACTATTGCTAAAAGTATGCTGGTGGATTTGAAACAATACCCCGACCAGAAGGAATTTCAATGTTGACAACATTAGTCGGCCACCCAGAATAGTCTGACTTAAATTCGTCTTCATCACAATAGTATACTTGATGACCCTTTCTGCTCCTACCAGACAAATGCTTCCAGTACATATTATCAGTCCTACAATACTTTGAAAATGGCAGCATCCATAGTGTAGAGGCAAATGAATTGGACATCAATCGAGCAGTTCCCTGATACCTTGCCAAAATATTTGATGACTTTGTGTGAGTATAGGCTTCCATCACATAGGGTTCACAACTACAGATCCTCAAGCATTCTGCTAAGCTAATGTAAAGTAATTGCAATTATTTTGTAACATCTTCAGAATAGATTGTACTATCCAGTGGCTAGAGATTGCACCCAAAAGATTTACTCCTCTGAAAACCCCAAAAATAGTTATTTGTTTGAATTGGAGTGGTAGTTAAACTGGCTAGATTTTAATCACGACCCACTTAAATGGATGACCTCTGATTAAGATTCATGTAATAAGTTATAATATATATATATATATATATATATATATATATATATATATATCAGACTACCAAACAAATTGATGTTTAGTAGTTAATGTAATGAATAAAATTACAGTTGAATTAACAAAGGAAAATGGAGAAGAAATCAATTCATAAAACAAACTTCCAAATTGGGAAAAGGGAAAAAAAAACCTCAGAAACAGGAAGACCAAATGGCAATCCAGAAAGTGTTGATTCAATTATCTGAACTGAACCAAGAAAAGGAGATCCTGAAATCAAATCAACAGCACAATGTCTGTATAAATAGCATCCTTTACTGCCCTGGACAACTCTGTAAAGAAAGTAAGTCAAATTTTGGATAGGGCAATCATACCAACAGCAAAATAGGCATGAATGTGATCATCAAGCCACTGGATATATTTTTTGGGTGCAATCACCAGCTTCAGCCACTCCAAAAAGTACCGGAACACATTGTTACCCAGTGAATGACCAAAAACTAGTGAGGGACCGCCACGGATTTTGAATGTGGTTTCAAAAGTCAGCCTGCAACAACAATAAAAGATCTAGCTGAATAATCAGTATCCATCTGTAGAAAACCAGTGAATAACTTTTGGAAAATGAATGGCCAGTGAAGTAACACTATAAGGTTCCTTTAGTGTTTTAATTATTATTTTTTGGGTGGGGGGAGAGAGAGTAGAAATCACACCTGAAAGAAATAAAATGAAAACAATGTTCCCTACTATTTGGTTCATGAATTGTCTTTATTTTTCATGTCAAACAAGCGGATAATCAGCTTTTTATTTAAATTTAATGCAAATCATAGACTTCATCCATATGTGTCAACAATCTTATTGCATTTGCACCAAGACAAATAAACACAGTAATGCTATGGACATAAACTCTATACAAATAATTGTGCACAAAATGACATGGCATATGATGTGCAAGTATTTGGCGGACCCATTTATGAGGAGAGTTGGTTGTTGTGGTGAGTTCAAATACTTACACATCACATGCCATGTCATTTTGTGCACAATTTTTTGTCCAAGGTTTGTGTCCATAGCATTATTCATAAAAAACAAACTGACAAATGAACAACAAATTAAGGAAGTTATGGAACCAAACATCAATCAGAATGTCAAAATAACTAGTTTGGGTTGGTAAATTATACTTATTTAAATCTTCTCTAATAAGTGTTGACATAGAATAGGAAACCAATCAATCTCATAGTTAGTGAAAATAAATGCATGAGATATGCAGCAAAAGATGGAAATTATCACAAGTAAATTGAAGTCCCATAGAACTCCTGTTAATGAATCAATTCATTTTTTCTTCGGAATGCTAGAAAAAAGATTATTACTTTATTTTATTAATATATGCCCAAAATAATCCTTCTGTTATTACTACTTTAAGGACTTTTTCCAAACGGAGGTAGTTTAATATAATAGAAGACGTGAGCGCCCCTGCGTGAACCTTATTTTATTAATTTAGTAAAGTAAAGCTTTGGCTCCCTAAAGACAAAAGAAATGGAGAAAAAAGGGGGGAACTTCTACAACGGGCTATGCCACCCAAACCAACTGAGGGAAGTCGCATCACAACTAAAGCAACAATTGTGATAATTAATTACTTTCAAACTAGTTCTAAAATAATTACAGTTATTGACCTATCGAACCGTGTAACGTTTCAATACTCTATTAGCATACCCAAATATTTCTTTATTTTTACCTATAATTGCACAAATATCAATATTCTAACTTATTATTGGATGCTCAAAAATCAAATTTGTATTAAATTACTTTTAAAATAAATAACTTGTTGATGCAATTAAAAATCTTTTATGAAATTTAGATTTATTGCATTTAAATTCTAAGAGAATTTCTAACTATAAGCATTCGTATCAAGCTACCCCTAGCATTACGTGTGTAGCCAATAAAGCATACCGCTTTCACCAATTGGTTCCATGAACCGACAATCTTGGTAACATTGCTCTAAAGTGGCTCTAAAAGATGTCTGTCGATTAAGTTAGCACATTATCAACAAATAGGCATAATTGGCATAATATAAGTCTAACTAAGATGCACTTATCAAAAATAGATATTTTCTAAGTAAAATAGGATGCACAAGATATATACAAACTTTAGCTTGTGAAAGTAAAGATCCCGTTCCTCAAGCTTTGATGGTGACAACCTCCAATCATATGGAGCAGCAATGATTGCATTTGCCTCAATTCCAAACTCAATGCACCACTTGATCCATTCTTTCCACACCGATGAAAGAGGACCTGCATAACATGAGTATTATATAGGCAGAGTACTCCATTGAAGAAACTAAACAAGATAGTCATTACCTTCTTGAGTTAACTAGGAAGTCACTGGTCAATTACAAATTTAACACTACATAGTAAAATTAAAACACAAGTTATTAACCAACTAAGGACCTGTAATATTCTTATATATATTATTATTAGAATTTGGTTGTAAACCCTGACAAAAATAAGTGCCATCTTACCAATTAAGGGCCTGTAATATTCTTATATATATATTATTAGAATTTGGTTGTAAACCCTGACAAAATTAAGTGCCATCTTACCAATTAAGGGCCTGTAATATTCTTATGTATATTTGGTTGTAAACCCTGACAAAAATAAGTGCCATCTTCAATTCTACACACTTCAGAAGTGATTGTGTCTGCTAATGTCCACACTCATATTCATCTTGGGTCGCCGGGCTCTCAGTTTTAAAAATAAAGAAGCCACAGATGTACAAGTCCACTCACACAATGACACAAACAAAAGCTTGGATCTCGATTGTTTGATAATAAGTAAAAAGCCTTTATTTCCTATATTGTTAAGGTTTCCTTGCCTTTCAAACATATGCAGTAGGTGAATCTAATTGTGAGAAAGGATTCCACTAGATACATGATACGAAGAAAACAAGAAACTTAAAATATAGGATGAAAACGTAGAGCAATACAACACAAGATGAGAACTTTATATTCTAATGTAGTCATGTCTTTCAGTACAATAATTAAAGTTGTCATAGAGCAATAAATGAAGAAATTAAGGCTAAAACACGCTGTTCGTACCTGTTATATAGCCTGGATCGAGCTCCGTGATCGCAGAAAGACCAGTATCAGCGCGAGACTTGCATTCAGGGTGATCTGTTTGATTGTAAGGGTCTAGCAGCATGCACTTAAGCCAGCAATTTACAGCAGAAAGAAGCTGCATGATAGATGGTAGTCTTCTTCTATCATTTATATATGGAAATATTGGATAATAAATGAGAAAATATAAATATTATGGTAATCCATTGCTTAACATTTGACAAACCAAATTTTAATATGGGTGCAAATCCACTAAAAAAAACTATACCTTTTGCATGTTTTAGCATAAATTTGGACCGATTATTTACCAAGTTCACATATAATAAGGCTTTTAATAGAAAATTGCAGAAATATATGAATCTACTTTTAGACAAATAACAGAGGATAGACGTCCTAATTCATCCACAACATGAACTTCTTTTTTCTTTCCTTTTTTGCAAATCACAGCATGATCAGAACCAAAATTACGAGCAACATATCATGACAAAGTGTAATGTTAAATACACCTAATCTGTACCAGCAATATATGCACTCGCTGACACGGTCTGCTACATTCTTACTTAAAGCAGTAAACAAAGTGTTCTAACTTTTCAATTAATTTACTAATACACTGGAAACATCAGCCAAAGTACAATTTAGGGGTATTTTTCATTTTTCTGTGAGAATATAATCCAAACTGTAGCAGCCCAAATTATATTTACTTGTAATGGTTGTTTTGTATATATTACTCTATTTATTTTGGGTTTTCCTTTTTGCAACGTGGGTACTACCTTCTAGCCCTTAAAACTTCTCTTTATAATACACATACATATTGGTGATTTGGTGTACGCAGTGGCGAACGGACATACAAGGTTTTGGGGTCAATTGACCCTATCGAAAACTCATATCCTCTCAATATATGTATATCTAATAATCTAATTTATATTATTTTTAAAAATAAATAATGAATTACTTATTTATGAACAGTTGTGATTAAAAAATTTCATTATAAGTCAATATTATACCATATATTATTACTTATCTAATAATCTAATTTATATTATTTTCTTAATTCTTATGCACGTTTTAGAAATGTGCATAAGAATTAAGAAAATAATTAGAAAGCATTAAATATAGTATCAATTATCTATAATACCCTTAAATTCTTATTTATTACCATACTTATCTTGTACTCTCTCCTCCGTAACATTTTCCCATGAGAGGTAATTTTGAAAATATTATAATTAATTCTCCTATATTTTCTAAAACGTCAAATAATTTAGGACAAATAAAATCACCTAAAACGTCATCTATTATGAGAGAATACTTATTATATTGTCATTGTAATATAGTATATATATATGTGTGACCCGAAAGTACAAAAGTATTAAAAAAAATTAAATGACCAGGCCAAATTATTTATAGTTTAGTAATAATTTTGACCCCACTTAAAAATATTTATGGCTTCAAAATGCATCCACTGGAACAAAAATAATATTAAAAGTGGGTACCTAAGTTATAGTATAACTTAGTTTTACATAGTGATTCTTTTTAGACCTTTTAATAAAAATTACAAAAAAGAGCATGCAAATATACGATAGAATTAAAAAGAGAGTATATTTTTTATATTTTGGATTTTTTATTAGAATACCTTACCAAACTAATATGGAAAAATTTACACGCTTTCACATATTTTTATGTTTGTTGCATCCACACTGTTGAATTTGTCTTTTCAAAAGAAAATGTATAGGGTATCTCCCTTTTTCACCAGTTATATAACTAAACAAGCTTATTATGTGTAACACCCCCTTTCCAAAATAGAAAGAGAGATTACTCATAACACAACAAAACTAAGAAAGATCATAGGGCTCTAAACCACAAAAGAATAATCTCATAATAATCCAATGTCATAAGACAAACCATAATAAACGCCACACTGGCTCAATCCACAATCTAAAATACTTATTACAACTTTAAATAAATCAATGTATTGAAACCTAATAAAATATATCAAAACTATTGGATTAAAGGAAGCTCTCGTCACACTTGCCCTTGGTCCCCGATTACTGCTTGGGAAGAAAAACACGGCATGAGCGAAATGCCCGATCTGGATATAGAATACAAATAATGAACCAAATAACTAACTCAATTAAATGAAATGAAGCGAACGAAATGAAATGAAACGAAGCAAAAAACTAACACAACGAAATAATAAAAGAATCAATCAAATGGTGGGTGTTATTTCATACAGAGCTCGAACAAAATAGAATATACCTTGCCACACGAGCAAGTCGAATAATGCCACACAGTGAATCACATAATGCCACACGAGACAGTCACACACATTGGATTGCGAATCCAATGCATGTAAAATCGGAGGCGTGTTTGGCACAAACATCACCAATCCGCATAATGTGAGCGAGCGAAAAACTAGGGTTAGACCCATCGCCTCCCAACAAAACACCAAATGGCCAACTCCCATGAACACAAAAGCGGAGACGCCAGTGGGTGATCACACCGCCCACGGAAGGTGTCATGCCTCGGTGCCAAGAGGACATGCTCATGGTACCCCCGGTGGTTATAGCTCGGTATACCCTATGGTATTCTAACAAAAATATAATGTCACAACACATGCGACAAAATATCAACACAAAGGGTTTCTAACGCATATTAAATGTTAAATCGAATCGAATCATCAACACACGTCTCTAAAATAATAACATGTACATCACTATGAATATCAAAATAAAATTTAGACATGATGCCCTAGTCTAAAGAATACAAATATGAATTCTAATACAACGCCAAAATAAATTTATCACAATAAATTGACAAGGGACAATTATGAGAGACAATACTAAATTTCGAAACGAATAACGAAACGAACAAATCAAAAACAAAAGAGTTTCGCTGAAAGAGTATGGAATCCGTACCTGAAATCGATAATGCAATACCCAAATTTATATTCCAAATATACTTCCTAAATTCCCTCCGTTCAATCTAAATAAAATAAAATAAAATTTTATTACAAATTTAACAATCTCTAACATAATATTATTTAATTTAATAATAAGTAAATTTATAATTTTATCACTAGAATAAGCAATTAGTATACAAAATTTTCAATTTAATTTATAATAACATAAGTGGGTTGATATAACATAAACAATATAATTTATATAAATATACTATCGCATCATATATTTATATATATACAAGGCACAAAGAGTTTATATATATATATATAGCCATTCTGCAGTACAAAATATATATATATATACACACTGCAATTAAAATTTATATATATATATATATATATATATATATATATATAACCGTAATATATATATACACCTTATCAATCACATCAAATATATATATATATATATATATATATATATATATATATATATATATAACATAACTAATCATTACCTAGCATCCAAATATTAAACAAGTGAAATCCATCCACTAAAACAATTTATTCTCCTTTTTCGGATACTCACAGAGGATGATCAGATTAAGAAAGAGAACACATATATGTGCATATTTAACTTACTACAATAAACCAAGGGACTTACATAGATGACAATTAAACAGTTTTCTTCTCTTTAACAAGTGCCGCCTCTGTTTCTCCCTTTTTTTTCTTTTTGCATCGGTTGTAATATTGAAGTAGGTTAGGTTTTAGTATTTATTCACTTGAAAACATATTTTATTAAATAATATAATATAATTATTAACTCTCTAAATTTTAATAGAACATTAAAATTACACAATTAAAAAAAAACCACTTAATTTAAAGCCCAATTTTACCAATTTAATTTATCCAACATTTATTAATACATTAGCCCACAAAAATTAAATAACTAGTTTGACCCAAAATAAATGACTAGTTAACCCAGGTAAAAGATAAAGTACAATAATATGTTTTAAAACAAAATTATTATTATTATTATTATTATTATTTTACGGGTATTACATCACCTACCCCTTAAAAAGGATTAGTCCCCTAATCAAAAGAATAAACGCACCTAATTTTCAAAGAGATACGGATATTCCGCTCGAATAGACTCCTCCATCTCCCATGTAGCCTCCCCTCGCTCAGAATGATTTCTCCATAAAACTTTAACAAACGGAATAGTCTTCCTCCTCATAATTCGCTCTTGACGATCCAAAATCGCGTCGACATTGTTCCTCACAAGTAAGATCCTCCGAATCTTATCGAATCGGATATTGCACCACATGCAATGGATGATAATGATAACTCCTTAACAAACCGCACATGAACACATTATGCACGTGAGCTAGGCTGCGGAGGCAAAGCTAACCGATCATGCTGACTTCACCAACTCTTCCCAAAATCTCAAATGGACCGATATAACGTGGACTAAGCTTCCTTTTAACCCAAATCAACGAATGCCCTTCCAAGGAGAAACTTTTAGAAACACGTGCTCACCAGGTTCAAATTCTAAAGTCCTTCTATCTTTATCGAAGATAACACTTCTGTAGTGATCGAGCCGACTTCAATTTCTCTTTAGCCACCGCTACCTTCTCCGTAGTGATTTGGACCAACTCGGGCCCTTCTATGGCCCTTTTCGCTGACCTCATCCCAACAAGTTGGTGCCCGATATTTCCTACCATACATGCCTCAAATGGGGCCATTCCAATACTTGCATGCCAAATTGTTGTTGTAAGCAAACTTAACTAAGCTCAAATAGTCATCCCAATTACACGACCACTCAGAGTGCAAGACCTCAACATGTCCTCCAACGTCTGAATAGTCCTTTCAGATTGCCCATCGGTTCGCGGATGAAAAGAAGTAGTGAAGTTGGTAGAAAGTACCCCAAGCTCGTTGAAACCCTTTCCAAAACCTTGAAGTGAACAAGGGGTCCCGATCTGAAACAATAGACACCGGTACCATGAAGTCTTACAATCTCTTCTTTGAAAGATATGTGCCAATCTATCCACCGAGTAACCCTCATGGATAGCCAAAAGTGTCTTGCCGATTTGGTCAACCGGGTCCACCACTACCCAAATGGCATCATTCTTCTGAAAAGTCTTGACAAAACCGGTCCACAAAATCCATCGTGATATTCTCCCACTTCCACAATGGAATGTCTAATCTATTGCAACAAGCCACTAGCTCGTTGATGTTCTATCTTCACTTTAACGACAAGTGAGGCACTTCCCAACATACTCGGCCACATCTCATTTCATCCCATTCCACCAAAAATTCCTCTTCAAATCCTATACATCTTTGTAGAACTTTGGATGAATTGAAAATGGCGAACTATGAACCTCGGCCAACCTGACCTCTCGAATGATTGGATCCGATGGTATACACAACCGTTCACTGAACCAAATCGCACCATGGTCATCAATCTGAAACTTCAGATCGCTTGCCTCCTCTAGATTCTGCGTCATACTCCACAACTCCCCATCTTCCTTTTGAGCTTCTTTGACCATGAGATAAGAGAGGCTCCACTCTCATACCATGAATGCCCATCCAACCTCGTGCATCTGACAACTCCAACTCGATCCGCTCCATATCCTGAAATAAGTTGAGGTTGTGTAATAAGAATTTTTCTTCTCTCCACGAACTCTTTCATTAAGAGCATCTGCAACCACATTTGCCTTCCCGGATGATCTTGAATTCTAGCATCATAATCCTTTAGAAGCTCCAACCAACGCCTCTACTTTCATATTGAGCTCCTTACGAGTGAAAATGTATTTAAGACTCTTTATGATCGGTGAAGATATCACGCAAGTCTCTCCATACAAATAGTGCCTCCAAATCTTTAAGGCAAAGATCACCACCGCCGACTCCAAATCATGTGTGGGGTAGTTCACCTCATAAGGTTTAAGGCATGTCTGAAGCATAAGCAATCACCTTACCGTGTTGCATCAAAACACACCCCAAGCCCTTCTTAGAAGCATCACTATAAATCTGGTACCCTCCTATCCCAAATGACAATGATGCAAGTATAGGGTTGTCACGAGTCGTTTCTTCATTCCTCAAAACTCTTCTCCCGCTCCTCATTCCACACAAACTTGGCGCCTTTCTCATCAATCGAGTCGATGGTAAGGCGAGTAAGGAAAATCCTTCCTGAAACCGCCTATAATACCACCGCCAAACCCAAAACCCTAATCTCTGTCACCGTAGTAGGTCTTGGCCATTTAGTGATAGCCTCGACCTTCGCAGGATCCACCTTAATGCCTTGGCAGAAAAACAACGTGGCCCAAAATGCAACTGCTCCAACCAAAATTAGCATTTAGAGAATTTAGCATACAATTTCTCTTTTCGCAAAATCCCTAACAACATGCGAAGATGCTCCTCATGCTCTTCTTCCTTAGACTTGGAGTAAACCAAAATATCATCAATAAAGACAATGACAAATTGGTCTAAGTACTCTCTGAACACCGATTCATCAAATCCATAAACACCGCATGGGCGTTAGTCACACCGAAAGGCATCACCGAAACTTCGTAATGCCCATATCGAGTCTGAAAAGCCGTCTTAGGGATATCCTCATCCCTCACTCTCAACTGATGGTAGCCCGACCTCAAGTCTATTTTCGAAAATATTTACATCCACGAAGTTGGTCAAACAAGTCATCAATCCTCGGCAATGGATCTGGATTCACGATGGTGATCTTGTTCGACTCTCGATAGTCTATCTGGCACCTCATAGACCCATCCTTCTTCTTCACAAACAAGATTGGAGCACCCCACTGAAAACACTCGGGCGAATTACACCACGATCTAATAGTTCTGCTGAATGCTCCTTTAACTCCTGCAACTCCAATGGTGCCATCCGATCTGGCGCCTTAGAAATAGGCTTCGCACACCGAAACAAGCTCGATAGCAAATTCCACTTCCATTGCGGTGGCAACCCCGACAACTCCTCGAAACACATCGGAAAAGTCACGAACAATCGGAACATCCTCAATACGAGACTCACCCTTAGAGGTATCTTTCCTGAAACGCCAAATACCCATCACAACCCTTTGCCACCAACTTTCCGGCCTTGAAAAGTTGAAATTAACTTCACCACTCTACTCGGTGAGAACCACGATACACGAATTACGGAGACTTCACATCTCCAAATATAACCTTCTTCGCTTTGACAATCAATAGTGGCTTGGTGTTTATCCAACGATCCATCCCAAGAATGACATCAAAATCGTGCGTACACATCGGAAGAAGATTAACGCTACGGATCTTATCCCCAAAACTTATCGGACACCCTTGATACAAAATCGAAATAACAACGAAGTCCCCATCGGGAATAGCAATAGACATATACGAGAATCTAAAGGCGAGATGGCACGCCCGTCTTAGAACAAAAAGACCGAGCAACAACGGAATGAGTAGAACCAGTATCAAATAGAATAGAAGCCTCGCGATTACCAACTAAAAAGAGTGCGCGAAAACAATACACGTGCATTTGCCTTTGATTATATGTCAAGGCAAATACTACCACCACCACGGCGACCTCCATTGCCACCATTATCACCACCACCTCCATCATTTCCGCGTGGACCGTACAATCCCTAGCAATATGACCCATCATCCCACAAAAAAAGCATGCACCGGTGAAGTGCATGTAGCCTTTGCCTTCCGGATGATTTGCCCCACAAGTAGCACGAGGGAGTTATCGAATTAGATTGGGTTACCCCACCACCGGGTCTGGATAACGACCACGATTTTGCCCTGCGGACGATTACATCCTGGCCGACGATTTTGTCCATACCAAGGTAGGCTGGTAGGCGACGATTTTGCCCTATTTGAGGCATTTCTTGATAACCCCATTACGATTACGATTACGCTACCACGATTCTGTTCAATCGGCCACCTTGACTTCTCCCATCTTTGAATCGAAGCTTGACCTGCTGGTCATCTTTGTCCCTCTTCGACTCCCTACGGTTTAGAAGACCGAAAAGTCCCGCCGCTCCATCTCAATATTTTTGGCGCATTGGCCCATCACGACACGTCTGGAAACTTGTTGTTAATGAGATCTTTGGCGATACCTATAATGAATCCGCCACTTGAACTTCTCCTTTGTTCATTGCAGGTCCTATTTGAGGTTCCAAAATCTGCCAAACTAGTAAACCTCGTCGTGAAGTTCGTGATGGACTCATCATCTTTCTGTCGAATGGACAGATAGTCCCTAACATAGGCCTCTTTATCAGCAGCTGGGAAGTACTGCTGATAGAAGACCTCACAAAACTCCGCCCAACTAAGTGTCTCAACATAGCCATCACCCTTTGTCGTTTTCAACGCTTTCCACCACCTCTGTGCATCCCCTTCCGACTTGTAAACTGCAAGCAATACTCTCTGATTATCCGAGCACCCCAATACATCAAAAATCTTCTCTGGGTGAGCAATCCAATTCTCTCGCATCAATTGGAGTTGGAGTGAATCCGAAGGATCGTGGTTTACCTTACAAACCTTTCCAACCACACGTCACATTGGAACCCCTACGACCGTGACCATCTGCATTCCCTTCCTCAACGTTTGTCGTGGACCATCATTTCCGGGTTCTCTGCTTTCGAAATTTACGGTGGCATTTCTTTGCGTTACTGTACCACCTATGCAACCAAGCTGAGGTAAAGCTTTGTTCATTTTGATTCACCAAGGTAACCAATTGAGCGTTAATCGATCATTAGGTTGCTTTCGTTGGACCGACCTTCACCTCTTCCCCTATTGTTACCTCGCCTCCCAAAGAACTCTCTGAGTTGATCTTGAGCCATCTAAGAAAGAGATCACGAATATAAACAAAGAAGATTAGAGACAAATTTGAATATAGCGGATATGATAGCTGAACAGAAAATCAAACAGAACAAAAACCTAACCCATAAGTCTACCCATAACTCACAGGTCAAACCTAAATAGGTTTTCTACAAGAAAGAACCTGGCTCTGATACCAACTCTGTAACACCCCCTTTCCAAAATAGAAAGAGAGGTTACTTGTAAGACCCCAACTTACTATTAATGAAATTTAATTTTCTCTATTTATTATTTTGAAATAGTAAGGGTTGATTTGATTAATGTGGATAGTTAGGGGTTAAATACGCAAATATTTCAAAATAAGCAAGTGGTTATAAATTATTCATTGTTGTGTCGGGAATATTCGTTTGGTCGTGGAATATTAAATCTTGTGGAATATATATTAAATGCGACAACGACCATATGTGTGGCCCCATAACTGAAAAGCGATTGGATGAAGAAAAGCGACAAATATAAGTTGGTTAAAAATAACTACAGTAGTTATTCATCATTAAGGCTCGTTGGAATACCCGGTGGTTAAAATACGATGTACGGCGTGGTTGCCACGAGAGCATTACCAGTATTGCATAAAGATTGTTGAATTATTGATCCTTACGTAAAAGGCACTACTCAATAATTTTCACGGTGAGTTCTTGCTTCAATATTTTATTTTATTGATTCAATAATTCTTTGCGTTGATATTTTATATTATTGTTGTTCAATAATTGTCACCGCATTTATCTCCATTATCGGATCAATAATTCATATTATTTAAATAATATTATTAGATAGCATTATTGGCAATGTCTAGAAAGTTCATCGAGGAGAGGTTTGGTCACCTAATTGCTGCCAAAGAAAGAGAAATCTTTATCTGAAAGCCCCTCTTTCTCGAACTACCTTTGTTGTCATAATTGTGATTATGTAATATTATTTGTGAATAATTAATTATTGATATGATAAGAAAATATTTATAAATGATGGATTTATTTGTTTTATGTGGTTATAATTGAATGATTTAATGTTGAGGTGTTTTATCAGTAATTTTGTCGGAATGGAGGTATTAAAAATTAAATCAGTATTTTTACGATATAGTGCGTGAGTTATAATTTTTAATCCGACCGTTGGATCGTTGTAATTTTTGGATATGTTATACATACATAAGTTGAGTATATGTCCACAAATTTTGAACCGTTAAAATGAAACGAATGATTTGTTATGAATTTTAAGAGGTGACCCATTCTTAAATTAGGTTTATAATTGATTTTGGTGGAAAATTCTAGAATTGAGTGGGCCCCACTTGTGGTTGGTGAAGAAATGTGCTGAATTTTATTTCAAATGTGGTGGGTGGCAATAGTAGCGAGTAAAAGCCATCGTGCAAAGAGTCAAGTCTTCTTTGTAAGCTAACATTTTCCTATAAATAGAGGACTAAGTTAGAATTGAAAATCACACCGAAACATAAGCTTTCTCTCTTTCTCTCTATATTTATTGAGCGTATTTTGTGAGTATTTAGATACTTTGAGAGTTCTTTATTCAAGATAAGTTTCATTCAAAGATCACTTCCGACCTTTTCATTCAAAATCTTGATTCTTTGAGGTAAGGATGTTATTTTCTTCTCAAATGATATTATTTCTTCAATATCATTATCTTTGAAATATTGGTTTGGAACTTTTTATCAAATTTGGAACTTTTTCATATGGGGTTACTATTCATGAGTTACTATTCACGAAAGTTACTATTCATGAGTTACTATTCACGAAGTTCTTTTCACAGTACTATTAAGCGAAGCGTGAAGATGTTTTTTTGTGGAATTTCTATCTTTTGGTGTCTGAGTTACTTATTCACGATACTCTGACTATTCACGATATCTGACACTATTCAATAGAAAAATAAAATTTCTTCTTTTGTCCAAAACATCTATTACGGATACTAGCTTTGATTGTATCCATGTTTTGATCATTCTTGAATTTTACACCACCGCGATTATGTTTGGAGGTATTTTTGAACATGGATAAAACAAAATACGAATCCTTAATCCTTAATCCTTGTCATTTTGTTTCACTGGATTCGTTTCTTTAAAAAATATTTTTCATCATCCTCAGTCTTAAATGGTGATATTATTGAATATCTTTTGTAAGACCCCGAATTTTATGAAATAAAAGTATTCAATTTTTCTATTCAGTAAATGGTTAAATTGATAAAAGTTAAAGTTAAGGGTGATATATGAATTTTTTTTTTCAAAATACGCAAGGGGGTATAAAGTATTCATTATTGTTTGGGAATATTCGTTTGGTGGTTGAATATTCTTTCACGTTGGGAATATTATTATGTACGCCGCATTATTTGTGGGCCCTATAATGTAATAACTGTCGGATGAAGAAAACGACAAAATTAAGTTTTTATAAATAACGACGTAATCGTTACAAATTAACACTTTGTTGGAATACCCGGGTTGGTAAAATAAAGTAATCTGCGTTGTTGCATAAAGAAAGCATACCAGTATTACACAATATTTTGAATTATTGATTCTTACGTAGAAGGCACTTTACTCAATAATTATTACGGTAATTATTGCTCAATATTTTATTTTATTGATTCAATAATTGATGCGTTGATATTTTATATTATTGTTGTTCAATAATTGTCAATTTGCGCACAATATCTCCATTATCGGATCAATAATTCATATTATTTGAATAATATTATTAGATAACATTATTGGCAATGTCTAGAAAGTTACATCGAGGAGAGGTTTGGTCACCTAATTGCGCCCATGAAGAGAAATTCTTATTGGAAAGCCCCTCTTCCTGAACTACTGCAGGTTGTCATTATTGTGATTCTATAATATTATTTATGAATAATTAATTATTGATTTATATGACAATGAAATATTTATTTGATGTGGATATAAATGATGGATTTATTTATGTGGTTATAAATGAAGGAATTAATGTTGAGGTATTTTATCGGTATTTTGCCGGATTGGAGGTATTAAAAGATCAAATCGATTGTTCTTACTGACTTTTTATTATGTGAGTTATAATTTTTAATCGTATTGATTGGATCGTTGGGATTTTTGGATATGTTATACATATATAAGTTGAGTATATGTTCACAAATTTTGAACCGTTAAAATGAACGATAATTTGTTATGAATTTTAAGAGGTGACCGATTCGTAAATTAGGTTATAAATGATTTGGGTGGAAAATTCTAGAATTGGTGGTTCCCACTTTTGGTTGGTGAGAAATGTGCTCAATTGAATTTTCAAATGTGGTGGGTGGGAATAGTAGCGAGTAAAGCCATCGGAGTTGCGAGTTAAGTGCACTTCTTGCGTGCTAACATTTTCCTATAAATAGAGGCTAAGTTAGAATTGAAAATCACACCGTAAACAAGTTTTCTCTCTTCTCTCTATATATTATCGAGCGTATTCTTGTGAGTATTTTGAGTATACTTTGAGTATTGTTAGACGGTGCAAGTTCCTTTCAAAGACTATATCCTGTTTCAACTAGAAGTCTTTCTTTGAGGTAAGGGATAGTAAGGGATAATAAGGGATATTAAGGGATGTTATATTCTTCATAATAATGTTATTCTTTCAATATCATTATCTTTGAAATATTGGTATGGATTTTATTGTGGAATTTCTACCTTTTTGAGTCGAGGTTACTATTCACGTATACGGCAGACTATTCACGATAATTATATATTATATATATATATTACTTATTTATGTATATGACATTATTTACGTGATACTGTACTATGTATTTAATACTTGAGTACTATTCACGATTACTTATTCATGAGTTACTATTCATGAGTTACTATACACGAGTTACTATTCACGAGTTACTATTCATGAAGTACTATTCACGAGTTACTATTCACGAAGTTACTATTCACGAAAGTTACTATTCATGAGTTACTTATTCACGAGTTCTTATTCATGAGTTACTATTCACGAGTTACTATTCACGAGTTACTTATTCACGAGTACTATTCACAATAAAATTGGTTTCTTTTTACGACCAAATTATCGTTGATTTATGAATCTTACTCTTGAAATTAAAACCATGTTTTGATTATATTGTTTTTATATAACATTCTTATAACCCTAATGATGATATTTCTCTTTGACTTGAGTGTAAAGATGGGTAGATTATTGGTATGATCGTGACCATAGGTTCTCTTTGGCCGATAGTGCAAAAGTTGAATTGTTGGTCGGTATGATCATGACCATTGAATTTACAACCTGAATATTTTTAGCTTAAGTGCAAAGGTGAATTGATCAACATGGTTATAATTATTGTTATATAACTTCAAATAATTATGTATTTATTTGAGATATGAATATCTTTGGCCGTAGTGCAAAGATGGCTTGATGAATATCTTTAAATTTGTAGTGCAAAGATGAATTATTGATGAATATCTTTGGCTCGTGAATGCAAAGATGACTTGTTGATGAATATCTTTAGCACATGGTAGTGCAAAAGATGAATTATGATGAATATCTTTGGCTCGTGTGCAAAGATGACTTTGTTGTTGAATATCTTTAGCTTTGTGAGTAAAGATGATGATTATTGATGAATATCTTTGGCTCGTAATGCAAAGATGACTTGTTGTTGAATATCTTTAGCATGTAGTGTAAAGATGAATGGATGAATATCTTTGGCCCGTAGTGCAAAGATGGATTAATTGGTATGATTATGAGCGAGGACTGTGATTTGGTATAACCATGATATTTGATGTTTCGGTAAAGACAATGATGAAAATTATCTTAATTCCGGATGAGAAGAGAATTTAGAATCACAATTATGATTATGAGTTATTCATATGATTGTGGAAAGGAACTGTTGATTGATGTTACAGGGATAAAACATTGTTGGTGGACTTTTAACATGGAGAAGATAATAGATTTTATGGTCTATTTGACTCTTCTAATACCCTTAAATTCTTATTTATTACCATACTTATCTTGTACTCTCTCCTCCGTAACATTTTCCCATGAGAGGTAATTTTGAAAATATTATAATTAATTCTCCTATATTTTCTAAAACGTCAAATAATTTAGGACAAATAAAATCACCTAAAACGTCATCTATTATGAGAGAATACTTATTATATTGTCATTGTAATATAGTATATATATATGTGTGACCCGAAAGTACAAAAGTATTAAAAAAAATTAAATGACCAGGCCAAATTATTTATAGTTTAGTAATAATTTTGACCCCACTTAAAAATGTTTATGGCTTCAAAATGCATCCACTGGAACAAAAATAATATTAAAAGTGGGTACCTAAGTTATAGTATAACTTAGTTTTACATAGTGATTCTTTTTAGACCTTTTAATAAAAATTACAAAAAAGAGCATGCAAATATACGATAGAATTAAAAAGAGAGTATATTTTTTACATTTTGGATTTTTTATTAGAATACCTTACCAAACTAATATGGAAAAATTTACACGCTTTCACATATTTTTATGTTTGTTGCATCCACACTGTTGAATTTGTCTTTTCAAAAGAAAATGTATAGGGTATCTCCCTTTTTCACCAGTTATATAACTAAACAAGCTTATTATGTGTAACACCCCCTTTCCAAAATAGAAAGAGATATTACTCATAACACAACAAAACTAAGAAAGATCATAGGGCTCTAAACCACAAAAGAATAATCTCATAATAATCCAATGTCATAAGACAAACCATAATAAACGCCACACTGGCTCAATCCACAATCTAAAATACTTATTACAACTTTAAATAAATCAATGTATTGAAACCTAATAAAATATATCAAAACTATTGGATTAAAGGAAGCTCTCGTCACACTTGCCTTGGTCCCCTGATTACTCGCCAAGAAAAACACAAAGATGAGCCAAATGCCCAAAGACGGATATAGAATACAAATGATGAACCAAAATAACTAACTTTCAATTAAATGAAATGAAACGAACGAATGAAATGAAACGAACAAAACTAACACAACGAAATAATAGTTGAATCAAATGGTCAAGGTGTTATTTCATCACCGAGCTCAAAACAAAATAGAATATACCTTGCCACACAGTGCAAGTCAAATAATGCCACACAGTAAATCACATAATGCCACACAGTAAGTCACACACATTGGACCGCGAATCCAATGTGATGTAAAATCGGAAGGCGTGTTTGGCACAAACATCACCAATCCGCATAATGTAATAGAATGTAAACTAGGGTCGACCCATACGCCTCCCACAACAAAACACCAAATGGCCAACTCCATCGAACACAAAACGGAGACGCTGTGGATCGATCACACCGCACTGGCGGAAGGTGTCATGCCTCGATGCCAAGAGGATATGCCTGTGGTAATTCTACACGTGTGTTATAGCTCAGTATACCCTATGGTATTCTAACAAAAATATAATGTCACAACACACGCGACAAAATATCAACACAAAGGGTTCTAACGTTATACATGTTAAATCGAACGAATCATCAACACACGTCTCTAAAATAATAACATGTACATCACTATGAATATCAAAATAAAATTTAGACATGATGCCCTAGTCTAAAGAATACAAATATGAATTCTAATACAACGCCAAAATAAATTTATCACAATAAATTGACAAGGGACAATTATGAGAGACAATACTAAATTTCGAAACGAATAACGAAACGAACAAATCAAAAACAAAAGAGTTTCGCTGAAAGAGTACGGAATCCGTACCTGAAATCGATAATGCAATACCCAAATTTATATTCCAAATATACTTCCTAAATTCCCTCCGTTTCAATCTAAATAAAATAAAATAAAATTTTATTACAAATTTAACAATCTCTAACATAATATTATTTAATTTAATAATAA